>PTEX01000117.1:2249983-2262192 GCA_003342815.1 Eudromia elegans | reverse complement strand
ACATCCACCGCTCTGCCCTCATCTATCCATCTAGTCACCCCATCRTAGAAGGCTATCAGGTTAGTCAAGCATGATCTCCCCTTGGTGAACCCATGCTGGCTACTCCTGAGCACCTTCTTCTCCTTCATGTGCCTGGAGACAGCAGYCAGGATGASCTGCTCCATYACYTTTCCAGGGAYRGAGGTCAGGCTCACCGGCCTGTAGTTGCCCGGCTCCTCCTTCTTGCCTTTTTTGAAGACTGGGGTGACATTGGCTTTCTTCCAGTTCTCCAGCATCTTCCTCGTTCTCCAGGACCTTTCAGAGATGATGGAAAGTGGCTTAGCTATGATATCCACGAGCACCACTGCGTGGTGCATCCCATCGGGGCCCATGGATTTGTGGGTGTTGAGTTTCCWCAGGTGCTCTCTGACCCAATCTTCCTCTACCCAGGGCAAGTCTTCCTCTCTCCAGTCCCTTCTCTTTTTCCTAGGCCCTGGGATTCTAAAGGGCTGCCCCTGCAATTTGAGCCTTTGCGAAGGACAACACTTACTCTTGTCACAGAACCACGGGTAGTACAAGTCTAGAACAGCATGGCTGTGGTCCCCCGCTCACCAAAGCATTCCCAAGGCCAGTATCTCCACATCTCCAAACACTGACAGCAAAAGAGGAGYCATATAGCTCATCACTAGGGCAAAAAAGCTGGTCATGCTCTGTTACAAACATGTGGAAGTATCTCCCTTCGGATAAACAGGCTAACTCCAGATTTCCAAACATATATAGYGTCCTCATGTGTGTTTGACCAAGGTTTACATTAATTTAAATAAATAAGATACAGAATTATAGTGCACTTCATAAACACAACAGCAACACTGTAGTAAATGGTTCCCAAGTTAAAAGGGAGCTTGTAAAAGCTTCCTTTGGAACCGAGCAATCTGAAGATCTGTCAGAATTTCCCTATCCTCACTTGGCTGTTAATGAAATGATGTTAGAGGTATCTAACATCAAATATGTTAGATATGTTGGAAGTATTGGCACAGGCAAGAATGGAACATGCTACATACATAAAGAATGTGCTATGTAACTGGTAAATTCTCAAGAAATAAACTCAGTCCAACCTAACAATAAAAAAAAATCTACATCCTAAAAATGCTCTTGATAGAGGCCAGCTTAGCTTGATTAGTTCTTCTCAGTCCCTTAAGTTCCTAAAGCTGAACCTAGGAAGAGCGATGACATAAAACAGCAAGTAAGAAACATTTACTGGACATTCTCTCAAAGATAAGACGTACCCATAGATTTAAGTAACTTTCCTGTTYAAGGTGCTTGTTATTTTAATGCTAGATTCAAGGTTCCAGAAAGCTGTACAGTATATCTTTTCCCCATAACCTGCTGCTGACTGTATATGTGGCTTGGAAAGGGTCTGAAGCCAGATAATAATTTTTCATTAAGTATACCCATGGTTACCTGTATTCTGCAGTTACCACCTCACTGGCACGGAGTGAACTTAGCCCAAACATCCTAGCAGATCTGGAGGGAGGGGAGGATCTCCAAGGGACATGACAGTGCAAAAACACGACAGTCCAGGGTAGGGAGAAAGCTCTGCTCCCTGAACTTCTGCTTGGGCTGAGTTCTCAGGTGTAGCGGTAACATGGTGAACGTCACCTGTGCTTACAAACTCAGTTAACTGCATATTCACCATCAGATCTTCACAGCACTCCCAAGTAATTATTGTTTGTTTATTACATTAGAGGCAAGGATATTAATCTTATTCTGTGCAAGAGCTCTTGCATTGCTTTTAGTTTAATAACACATTTTCATTCTCAGCATGCTGCTTCTTCCCTACCAGTATTTTCAGCTTCATCACTAATTCATGAACCATCACTCTGGCAGAGTCAGCCCTAGAATAAAAAAACGAATTTATACGTTTATTTGCCTCTCATTTATAACAGATATGACTTTTTAATAAAGGTTTTCCTATTCTGAAAATAATCATATATTAGATTTGCATTTGTACACTCAATAGAGAATTTGGAGCAGAGATCATGGAGCTAAAAATACATGGAGGAGTATTATATCATAGGCTGGTTAAACTTGCTTTAAATGCAGGAAAATCTGATTTCCAAAGCACCATGAAGCGCACCCAGCACCCCTGAAATCATGAAATATCTTTGGAAAATCTGSTTCTCTACAAAAAGAATCCATAACARATTATACACCAAAAGGCATCTACGGTAGGAACTGGCATGAATATAATAARGGTCCATTTGTACTGCTGTAATCACAATGCAAAGGGAGTCACGTGGGGTGGAGCTTGTGTCTTCCTGTCTGTATCCAATGCCAGGACCTATCCGGGATGTAGCTATTACATATTAAGTCACTGGGCAATA
This sequence comes from Eudromia elegans, assembly GCA_003342815.1. Lineage (NCBI taxonomy): Eukaryota > Metazoa > Chordata > Aves > Tinamiformes > Tinamidae > Eudromia > Eudromia elegans. The sequence goes on along the minus strand of PTEX01000117.1, from coordinate 2,259,829 downwards.
CCAGCTTTCTTAGGTAGAATCTATCATCTACCATTACTCCTTCTCCTGTCTAATTCTGCAATGGCTGTTTGACAGAACCTTTATAATAAAAGCAAGCTCTTCTGTTCATTTCAGGCTGCAAAACTATGGCAGCAACCCTGCCCGAAGAGGAGGATCACCACCACTGGGSTGTCTGCTCAGCAAGCATTCAACCTCAGAGATCTCAGGATCCCTCCCAACCTTRTTACTGAAGTTTATCCCTTAAAGAAAACGCACACACTTCTGAAGGGAGGGCACTAAAAAAAGCATGTGCCTGATATTCGTCACTATAAGACAACAGAGCAGGAGGGAAAAACCTCTTCGCCTGTGCTAAACATTCACTCAAAAGCTAAGTCAAATGGAGATATGAAAGTAATTCAAAGCTTTTTTTTTTATTTAAATACCAATCAATTGCAGAAACCAAGACAAATTAAAACCTTCTTCATTTCAGAGGTTAAAATAACTCTATTTAGATCAGCCTGCATTCCCTTACCAGAGCTGTTAGTGACTTTTCTGTCACTGTTAGACTAGTTCTGCATGTAAAGGAATATGGGATTTTTTTATATTTTCAGAGTTTACTTCTGCTCCAACTAACATGACTGGAAGCAGAAACAAATATCCACTAACTGCAAAACATGAAGGTGTTCTTAAAAAACATATCCACTGTATCACATATTTGTTGTATATGTTATCATTTGCTTTATTTTATTATGGACTGATAAGCAGAAATAAACCAGATGGGAGTGGGAGTCTGCAACTGGAAGAGCAGATGGATTCTCACTTCTTGCCCATGCACTTATCAGTTGCCCTTTTTATGCCCTTTTGGAGGGCATAAGAAAGTCATGAGAAGAAAGTCAGCTGGTGCTAACTTAATTCAGGGTACTGATCAAGCCAGCATCTGGCTTCTACTACAAAACACAGCAGACTCATTAGAAATTTGTGACAGAATTTCCTTAATTATTGGAGCACATTTCCAAATTAATGGGCAAGAGCATGAGGAGGATGCCTATAATCCTTCTATTATAGGCAAAACATTTAAGGCTCTGAATTTGAGAAAGCTTTAGCTATTTTACCACCTACTATGGCAGCAGATTTAATTATCGTGTCCCAAAACACGGTAAACTGAATGTGCTGTTCTCAGGGAGGTGGGGATGAAGAGTGGGAGAAACTGGAACAAGCAAGAGGAAGAAATCATTTGGATAAGAAATGAGCAATTGCAGAGTACCCACACAAAACCACCCCAGAATCTTTTCAAGGTTAAACAGTTTGTCAGATGTGGTTGTCCTGGACAGAAGACATAGAAGAGACGGAGACAGGCAGATATTTTTCATTCCCTGTGTTTCCCCTCCAACCCCACTCCGAACCTTCCATGATTTCCTCTGAGATTTACTGCTTTCCTCTTTCCCAGCTTCCCTAACAAATGGAAGTTCTCCCTGTTTTCCACCTTTGCCGCTCAGAAACACCGTCCTCCCAGAAACCACCTCGGACCACATTTTCTCCACGCTGCCTGAGGACACGTTTGTCTCTGCAGTACTCACCCTAGCAAACATGCTCAAAACTCACTAGCTGCGAGACATGCAGCCTGGTCATGAGAAACATCAGATCTGTGCAGGAAGGTTCCCTCAGCGAGGTATCAAAACCAAGCAGAGATCCTCTATCCAYTTTGTCCGTTCTGCTACCAAGAGGTCCTTATGAGCCAACTCACGGATGCCCCCCACTGAAGAACGCTGCATAAACACTAAYACGTGTTCTGACAGCTGGGATTGGCCTAGGTGGTCTAAAGGATTGTAATAATCAATCCCTTCTTTTAAATCAAAATGAGGAAAATGAGCAACTGATGACCTCGTGTGTTTGCACACTGCAGAATGTGAACTGGCCAGAAATGGCAGAAAATGCGAATCTGTGAAATCCAAATTATTTTAAAGGAATRCCTCTGTTTCCATAAAATCTTGCTGGCTGAAAATAGAAAAGTTTTGWGAAGGGATATTGAAAATAGGTAAAAACATGTTCACTTGCTACAGGGGAGTATTATTCCATGGACATCTGAGCAGGAGCAATCACAGCTGTAACAATGATCACATACAAGTAACATGAAAGACACTACTGATCCAGAAGGATAATTAAAGAATGGCACATCAAAACAGACACAGTAACATCAATAATAGTAGTATGACAAACATGTTTTGAACAGGGGAATATTTCTGGGGATAACTTCTGGCATGGGGGATATTTCTGGGGATACTGGGGAATATTTTCTCCAGTACAATTCTTTTTAATCTGTGAAACTATGTGAGAAGCACATGGTAAGATGACTAGACATAGATGTGGTTCCATGCAGAAGAACACAGTACTCTGAGCTCATACAACGAAAGCAAAGCCACACTACTGCAGAGAAAAAATCAGTGCAATGTGCCAGGCATTGACCAGCATCTGTATGGAAAGCAAATAATAGAGTGAAAGTTGGAAAAAATCATGTAATTGTTGTGTTTTGCAACAGCTATTGGAGCAATGCTAGATTCCTCATCCAGGAGTGTCAGGGCAAGTGTGTAAATAACACCCTGCTCTGCTACTGAGCTTATTTAACAGGATTGTTACCTTGTTCACACCATCTGCCATCGCTTGCAGTGTCAGTTCTCTAGGTCCATCCACAGTCTTTCCATTGTCAGTTGGTCCCCAGCTAGCACTATATATATCTATCACTTGAGGCATATGACTGATAGAAGAAGCCTCAATAATGTCTGTCATAAATGGCTGGTCCAACATTCGGATACCTGCAGATTTAATCAACACAAATTATACATTACCCTGCAAAAGATGAAATCTCTGCGTGTGGATAACTACACCGATTACCAACAATTTAGTTCACTGACAGTTTTACTCAGCAATTCYGTACTCAGATTTCACCAGAGTACATTTAGTTAACAGGATGCTAGTCCCTAAACCCCCAGCCACAGCAATGCAGCATGCCCCTAAAAGAAAAAACATTTTATATGCTGGGCATACAGATTAGAGTTTCCTTTCCTACCATATTTATGATGTCTTGACACTTCATTCACCTCTCAAGTGACTTTTCTGTTTATCTTGGTTCTTCTCCAAAATTTAATCAGAGGGTGGCAAAAGAACGAGCTGACTGAATTTCCTAGAAAAATATCAGTGTCTCTGCACCAAGACAATAGCAAAATATGGCAAAAAAAAAAAAAATCATCTCTGCAGGAGAAGAAAAAGAATAAAATCTGCTTTCTACTTGTTGAAGTAGAAATGCAGTTAGGGTTTTGGTACTTCCCAGGACATGCCAGCTTTGCAAGCACCACCCAGAGCAAGCCAGTCTGTGTGAGAAAGAGAGCAGCACCAACCTTCACATCCCTCCTATCCCACACAGGGGCCAGCTTCACCTGACAGCCCATCTTTTTGTGGCCTCTGGATAAACATTTGCAACATTTGTGCAACTTGTTGCAAATGTGCGACAGAGGGAACATTTCAAACCTCATYTATAGCCCAAAGTTGAAGTTGGGCGCTTTCCCCAGCGGCTTCAGGGCAGAGATGTTAGAGGAATCAATACCAGAGAGTCGAACGTGGGGACAGGGACCGTGATTTGGAAGTCCGTGCTTTTACTAGAATCAATATAAAATCCATGAGCCAAATGTGAGGCTGAAAAATGGGCATTTGCCAAATGGACATGGTATGAATTTTAAATTAGAAAGAAGAMTAAAATTGGATATTTCTGATGTGCTAATTGAGCCAAGAATTCCTGTATGAAACTCAATGAGTGAGAAGTTCCCACAAATTCTTGAAAAATGCAAGTCTGCACTGAAACCACAAATATAATGAGTGCACATGGGGAGATGGAGGCCCCATAAGTAGACCCAATCCATCTGGTTTGACTTCAGTGCAGGGAAGAAGCACAAGAGGCAAAACACACAGTGCCTCAGACCCCTGGCTAGCAATTTCCAACTCTGCCTGGAAATACGGACCCTGAAACACGTCAGCAGTAGATCCTGAGCTCGAATTMTAATTTTCCACTGTCCACACGGTGGTACTACAGATGCACACTGTCCTCTTTCCAAAAAAATGTGGCATTCCCAAAACAGGCGCTGGCAAAGCAGAGTAGAACTGCCCACATGCATCCACTGTGAACCATTCCCAGGGTGCCTCCACACCAGGGTTTTAGTGTGGACCAAGAAATTATTTTGAAGCGACTCTTAAGCATCCAACTCCACCTACTGTGCCTTGGTTCACATCACGCTCCAATATTTTGCACTCCTATAGTAAAAAAACTGGATTTCTTTTGCATGGAACTAGGCAGGCAGAAGGCCACACCTAAGGCACCAAATGGCCATCTCTCTGTAACCCCAGGCAGGAGTTGGTTTGAAGCCCAAGAACCCAACACACGTGAAGTGTGAATGCGAAGTATCCCCCCTTTTACCATTCCGCACCAAATTGTCAAAACACCAGAAATCAGCAATCTCGTGGAAATTTATACTTCTGCAGGACCTGCCTGACGGCAGTGAAGACAAAAAACAGCGGCATGGGATTTGCCATTACAAGTACAATTTCTAAGTGCTGCAGGAATATCTATTTYTCCTCCTGCATAACGACATTTGTCGCAAATGATCCTGCAACAACGCAGGCAAGCAGCACTCAAAATCAGTATACAAACAGGAGCTGACGTAAGAAAAACGGAGCATAAGGAGCACGAACAGTTTGGATTGCTACTGTACCTGCCACCTTGGAGTTGTAGGCAACTCCCACTCCACAGATGTTGTTGTTGGCTGCAGCAGACACCTCTCCCGCACACCTTGTCCCATGGCTGCAAAGGGGAACACAGAGACACCACGTGAGTCTCAGCTCAGGCAGAACTGCATGTGCTGAATCAAGCTGGATATCCCTTCCCAGTTGTGTGTTTGCCTCGTCGCGGTCACCTCCTGACACCTCCAAAGGAAACCATTCCCTCTCCAGGGCATCCTGTGCAGGGCTGCACTCAGATGGGCTCAGCCCTTCCTCAAGCCCCTCTCTGCAGTGTGAACCACCCCTGCTCTGAGGCACATGCACGTTTCTGCTTCAAGTTATTCAGTCCTTTTCTTTCTTAGCCCAGGCGGCCAAGCAGGTGCTGCCGTGTTAACAACGATGAGAGAACAGGAACAGCTCCTTGGAAGAATAGCATCCATGTAATTCCTGTGGTGCCTTCACTTGGCAGTGTGACACCCATTATTTTAGACCTCAAAAAGTCCGATTTGCTGTTCAAACGCATGGCAGGAACGTGCCCCTGTCCACATCAAAAATACCGCAGGAGGCGCAATATCGAGGCACTGTGGTGGGAGAACCACAGGGGACGGTCACTGCATSCTCCAGCGAGCCAGACCCCGGCACACGCGTCCTCCTGCTCATCCAGGGCTTCACACCCGGAGAGCCGCTCAAGTGACGAGGAGCTGTGGCTGGCGGCAGCCTCGGAGGCCGCATTCAGCCTGCGCGGGAGATGCCTCTGCTCTGAGCTCAGGGTCTAGGTGTTTCAAGAACCCTTGAACTCGGCACCTCTGAAGTGCTTCACGGCTCCTCACAGACATCCTGAACGCTGAGGCTGCCCGTAGCAAGGCAGGGCACATTTTCCCTTCTCCGAACTCATCATAAAAATTACAACATAGAAAAGATGAGTACGGCCAATACAATCTAGTCACAAATACAAAGATTTCCCATTGTTCAARTCAGCCCATGCTGTGCACTGAAAGTGGCACTGCTCCTACAGCAACRAGGACTCAACAACAAGCACCGCTGGGTTACAAACACTGCGTAGAGTCCCACAGGCAGCTGGATYGCTGTGTTTTAATCATCTTTTCTCTCTCTTCTATTAAGCAGCCTTGGCAGAAGTGGGCGCAGCATTAACAGAGGAGTAAGAAACAAGACATTCATTTCACTGCAATGCTCAGAAGAGCGTATGCCTAAAGACAGCTCCAAAAAGGAAATGTCTGGTCTTAAACATGCACCGTGTCTTCACCACGAAGGGGTGAAGAGCTCAAGCAAGATCCTGGCGCGAGGAGGGCGGGAAGGACAATGCTGCAGATTTCTTATTCAGCTACTGGGGAAATTTCTCGCAGCTCCTGAGCAGGTTTTCCCTGATGCCCACGCTCAAGGAACGGTGAAGAAATCACCCCGTTGCTAGGCACTYGTTAGCTACTCACCTGGGGCTAGCAACGAGCCACGGAGCAGTAAGCAGCTTGATTAAAACACAGCTGTCTTGTCTGATTCTGGGGCATAAAAACCAGTGCCGCTCTCAGGTGAGCGCTCTTCTCCCAGGGGGAAAGACTGTGTTGGGACATGACTTGTCAATGGATTTTGTCACAACATCTCTCCCACACCTCTCCCCACAGCACAAAAGCCCAGGCAATGACCAGGGCAAGCAAACCTGTCCTTGCAGCAAAAGGTTTAGATGCCAAGCTGCTGACTAGAGCAAAAGCACGTGTGAGCCACTGCCAATGCACTTAATTGAATTATCCATGGAAAGTAGCAGAGTTTTCAAATTTAGGCCTGTTTGATGTTCATGTATCCTTGAGAAACACGCTGTGGTTTCTATCAAGTGACCTATGTCACAGGCACAAATCACAGCTTTTCTCTCAGTCGTTCATCTATGCAGTATTACTATTAAAACAAGGGGATAGAAAGCAACTATTTTTCAGCTATGAACAAACTACCTTAATTGTAAACTTGCTGTATTTGTTTATAGAGCAACTATTCCATAGGTGTTGCCTAGATGCGATATTTCACATAACTATTTATAAAAAAATAAAGTGAGAAAGGTGACCTCAGATGGTTTAAATAACGTAACTAAAACAAATGGGAAAAGTTCCCTCTCCTTTGACTTTGAAAATTAAGCCTATATATTAAACCAACTGCTGATGCTATTGTATATGTTTTTTATCTAAATATTTTAAGGATGGCGGCCCCAGCTTTCAGTGGGTCTCCTTTTCATATGCTTTGACATGCATCTACAGACAGCAAGGTCCAGGACTCTGAACTTTAGACACCCACAGGGAAGAGCTTCTCCAAGCTGCTGTCTCAACAGCTGGGAGGAGGTATCCATCTTTACTTTAGTTTCTTCAGCAGTTACACATACAAAACTCAGAGGGGCATCTGTGGGGCTTTTTACTCACTTGACATTGCTTGGCAGCAAATCATGGCAGAGTGCAGCACACAGGAGGGAGCTGCTTGGGAGAATTTGCCACTTTTGGTATTAAAACACAAAAAAACCAAGCTTTAGTGCTCTGGCTCTTCCTTGAGTTTCATGTTTTATCTTTGCAGGTAGAAAGAGCTAAAAAAAAAATCCAAGTGCAAGTATTTTCAATGATTGATTATGTCGTTTTCATGGTTTTGACTGAAAAATGAGAAGAAAGAAGGAGAGGAACAGGTGTTTTTACCCAGTTAATGACCACTGGCTGGGAGCCTATGGGACTTCTTTCAYTGACTCAATGGGATTTCATTTGGACCCATAATAAGTAGAAGGAAAGGATATTTTTAACTCTGAAGAATACAGATTACTAGGGTAGTTTGTAACTTTTGCCCAACAAACTCCTCTCTGCATCCAGAGAATATGCAGACTACAAAAGCTGCTAAAGAGGGAATCATTAATGGTTATTTATATCTCGGCAGAGCTTCATTATGTCAGTGCTCTGGGGCACGGTATTTTGTTCCTATGTGCAGCAAGACGCCAGAGCCACACAGCAGGGCCAAGCCAGCCCTGATGGGCACCTCGGCACTGCTTTCCCCYTCTCCATGTCCTTTATGCCTGCTTGGCCCCCATGCTGTGGGTCAGAAGCAGCCAGTTCAACCAGCACAAGAATAAAAGAAAAATGGGCTGCTCAGCCCATTCCCTTCCCCAAAACACCTTTCTTGGCCTCCCAGGCCAGGGGCTGTTTGATGCAAAGGACAACCTGCTTGCACCAGTGTAAAGTGGTGCTCTGCCTAGAAAGCACAAAGTTGAAGGGTAATCTGTGTTTATAAGCAGAGCAGCTGTGGGTAATGCAATACTGCACCCAAAACCTCTCAATTTTTTCTTGAAGTCTAATAACACTGCACATGCAGCTGGCAGCTCACAAAAGCCCCCTGGTTCATCTCTTTACAGACAGTCATCTGCTTCTTGTTCCACAAATCTCTCAAATTGCTGGCATAGAAATATACTCTTTATAGAAAAGGGGATATTACAACACCCTATTTTGAGTCTGATCCTCCTGTATGCATAAAATTCAATGACAGATGCATCACTGGTAGCAGATAGAGCAAAGTGGTCCCTTGCTGTACATCTCTTTGAATAACTCGCCTACGCAACTATTTTAGCCCAGATGTGCCCGTGCAGTTACACACAGGAATGGACAGACTCCTGCAGACATAACTTTAACCTCCCAATAAAAATTCAGGAGTCAGGAGTTATGAGAATAGGTCATACTTGGGCGCATCTACTTGATTAACTGTACAGCATAGAAATAAGTAGAGAAAAACACCATCAGAACTGCTTTCTGAACAATTGGATACACTGTTTTTCTTTGTGCTAGCCTACAGAATACATGAATTCTTGCATCTTAAAGCCTCCTCCAGCAGTGCGGGCAGGAATGGATGTTTTTCTGAGTATGTACTTCTCCAGTCATTTACCTTGCAAGGCAGAAAAAGCCCCTATCTCACCAAAGGAAGATTTTCCAAAAGGAACCTCAAGGTCCATGACTTTGGGGCCCAGGAAAGCTGGTTAGTTTTCAAGCGGCACCTCCTCCACACCCAGTAACAGTGTCTCCTGGTGTGTAAGAAGTCAGGCAGAGGGGCAAGAGACCTGCATGGATGAGCAAGGAGCTTGGGGCAAAGCTCAAGCAGAAGAAGGTGGTCTACAAAATGCAGAAGAAAGGATAGGCCCCATGGGAGAAATACAGGAACGTTGCCAGGAATTGCAGAGAGGCAACAAGGAAACCTAAGACACACTTGGAGCACAATCTGGTGAGAGATGTTAACAATACCAAGAAAATCTTCTTCAAATGTATTAACAGCAAAAGGAAGGCCAGGGAAAACGTGAGTCTGCTGGTGAACAGGGTGGGGGCACTGGTTTTGAAGAACACAGAAAAAGCAGAGYTGCTGAATGSCTYCTTTGCTTCAATGTTTACCAAGGGCAGCCCTCTAGAATCCCAGGCCCTAGGCACAAGAAAAGAGGATGGGAGAGAGGAAGACTTGCCCTGGGGAGAGCAAGATTGGGTCAGAGAGCACCTGAGGAAACTCGACACCCACAAATCCATGGGCCTCARTGGGATGCACCCCACAGTGCTGCATGAGCTGGCGGATATTGTAGCTAAGACGCTCTCCATCATCTTTGAAAGGTCCTGCAGAACAAGGAAGGTGCCGGAGGACTGGAGGAAAGCCAATGTCACCCCGGTCTTCAAAAAAGGCAAGAAGGAGGAGCCGAGCAACTACAGGCCAGTGAGCCTGACCTCCATCCCTGGAAAAGTGAGGGAGCAGCTCATCCTGGCTGCTGTTTCCAGGCACATGGAGGAGAAGAAGGTGCTCAGGAGTAGCCAGCATGGGTTCACCAAGGGGAGATCATGCTTGACTGACCTGATAGCCTTCTATGATGGGGTGACTAGMTGGATAGATGAGGGCAGAGCGGTGGATGTCATCTATCTGGACTGCAGCAAAGCTTTTGACACCATCCCTCACAACATCCCTCTGAGCAAGATTTGGAAGGGTGGGATAGATGAGTGGACAGTGAGGTGGATTACAAATTGGCTGGATGGCAGAGCTCAGAGGGTGGTGATAGTAGTGCCGAGTCTATCTGGAGGCCTGTGGTTAGTGGTGTCCCCCAGGGGT
>PTEX01000117.1:2186035-2249128 GCA_003342815.1 Eudromia elegans | reverse complement strand
CATGCTCTAGGAGACCCTGCGTGTGCAGGGGGTTGGACTAGATGACCTCTGGAGCTCCCTTCCAACATAAAGCATTCTATGATTCTGTGACTAAGAATGTTACAATTTCTAGCTTACCACTGAAAATTGTTGAAAAATTAAATAAAATAATTTCTACATTTATTTTTTCCTCCTCTTTTTCTATTTATCTTCCAGCTGGCATATCAAAAGAGAGCCACAGAATGGTTAAGGTTGGAAAGGACCTCTAGAGAAAATATATTCCAATATGGAATACCAACCATGTCATTGTGACTACAGCCATTTCTAGTCACCAAAAGCCCAGACTATTCTTCCCAAACGTTCGGGTGCTGAGGCATCCAAATTATGATTCGACACCGAGGCCTCAACTTTTACCACTCCCTGTCAACTCAAAAAAAGAAATCACTGTGTCACTGAAAATTGGTATCGTGCCCTTCTCAATAGCTCAAGTTAATAACTCAATAGCTCAAGTCTTACCTGACCACTGCTTTTCTTAGCTCTTCAGTTGGGTGCTGGACGTTAAACAGAGGCACTTGAGGTGAGAAGACAAAACTCTTCTCATATCCAAAATGTTTGATGCCTTAGGAGAACTCAGGAGGTCTCTTAAGGTCCAAAGGAGGACTTTTGCCTTTTGAGTCACCTTGCAGAGCATRTGAGGACTATGCACCGCCTTATAAAATGCTTGGAAGCAGCGTAATCAGCTTTAAYGGGACTTTATGCACTAAAGCTAAATTTAATTTTCCTCTGTTATGCTCCAGATAAGTGATAACTAAGTGATACCTTTCTCCTACAAAGATCCTTTGCATAAATAAAGCAAGAAAGGCAGTGGCCTTCACAAACTTTCTCTGACTTTCCATTCACTAATTGAATTCACAGTAGGTTCAAAGTGTCAGACGTCCTTTCCTGGTATGAAGGAGATATCTCACTGGAATCTTCCTCTGGCTGAAAAACAGCAGGTCTATAAACGAGGACATTACAGCCCCTAAACCGGTTTGATCTGCTCCAGGAAGCCCTTGTCTGAGGTGGAGAGAGCTGCTCCACGTTTCTGTAGTGCTTCCCTTACAGAAGTAAAATATGATTTCTTAAAAAAGGAAGAAAAAAAAAGAAAAAAGCATCATTGTACAGCCATGCTAAGTTAAAGGACTGCAGCAAATAGGCCTCAGATATTGTTGATAAGCTGTAGCTGAGCCCAAAAGCCTGTAAAAGTTTTCAAAGCCTCAGTGCTGCTGCTGTGTATGTATGTATAATTTATATTAATTATGTTACAATTTAAAGCAGGTTTGGAAATTTTCACTGAAAACACCCTGAATCAATTTTTGCAAACCTAARGCAGAACCTACCTGAGCCCATGGGGAGCTTCTCAGAGCCAGAGATGCTGGTCACCCAGGTAATAAACACACCTGATGACTGTTTACACCCTARGCTCTRCTAACMTCTTGCCAGATGGAACAGTTRAGAACCAGAAATTTTCTTAAAGAAAACAAACAAACAAACGAAACAACCTTTCTACACATGTTTCTGTTCCATTCAAACCRAGTTTTGGGAAGCAAAAAAAAAAGGTTTATTTCCTAAAACTTGAAACCTTTTCCTAYRGGYTATTCCCRTTTATATCATATCTTCAGGTACAGTTTTCAGTTGCTGAAAACTGGCTAAATTCAAAACATACTGAAGAAGAACAGGGTCCTGAGCAGTCATGATCATTTAAGGAGAAAAAAGCAACAAACACTGTTGAATGGTTGATTACAGCTTACCACCCMCAAATAACAAGTTCCCAGCCAGTATTCATGGACTTTAATTCYTTCAGGGGTTAAAAACATCTCAGAATCAACCCTGAAATGCTGCCAATTGTGCTAAATCACAGGAAAAAAAAAAAAGGATGATTCAGAACTTAAATAAATTGTAATGGTTTTTAAACTGGTTATCTATATCATTCTGCCTTTCTGCCTCTACAATCAAAAGAAGTTTTTTCGAGAGATTCTTTTCCTGTCAGACTCCCATCTGTATAAAATTCCTCCTGCCAGCATATYTCCCTTCCAAATAACTAAAGATGGGTCCAACTGAGACACGACAAAAGTGAAAGCAGTTCCAACTGTATCCAAAATACATTGAGTGGGTTTACCATAATGTCCTAAAACRGCTGACAGAAAATAATGTAGCTATCACCCATGCAAAAAGCTTAAATATATACATTCCCGAAGCAGCAACTTATTTCATAAATCACAAATCAGCTGCTCAGCTTTATCTAGAGGTGTTCACCTAAAAAATGAAGTCAGAAGTAACCTCTAGTTTTCAAGTAGGAGTGAAGGAGAGTGCTGAGAATCGCAGAATTGATCAGAAAACGGATACTCCCCAAGTATTGGCAAACRGGCACAATTTCCTAAGGCAGCTAAAGCTAACATCAAACCAAGGAAATCCACTTACCTGTTAAACCAGTCGTCTGTATAGCGGGGGTAGGGGTAAGGATCGTTACTGCTGAAGTCATAGCTGGCTTGCGCATTCTGAAAAACCCAAAGAAGTTCATTAAGTCCCCAAAAAAGCAGATCTGCTGGGGTAAGGGGAACGCAAATGAGGAGAAACGATGCTTTCCGTGGTGCTCTGTCACCAGCAGACCATTAGTATTTCCAAATGATACGGTTAATAGAGAGATATTGCGAGAACTCAGGCTACAGACGAGTGACTGCAGGTCCTGGCTCCAATTATTTTTGAAAAAATAATTTACTGTACTCATTAGCKCAAATAAAGTCTGACATCAAAACGCATTTCAATGCCTAAAAAAAAGCTTTTCTCAAAATTTAAATGTGAAATCTCTATTAATGACTGGCATGCATGTCTGAAAATTCCTTTATATATTCTTTTCATTCTTGAGTTGTTCAAACACCTTCAAAAATGTGGCTTTCAAATGCTTTTCAAAATGCCAGTCCTTGTCTCTCCTTTTCATGTTGAACTAAATAACTAAAGATTTTRTCCCATCAGCAGAGTTAAGGAAACTTAGTAACTTTTTGATGCTTTATCTGAGAAATGGAAAGTTTCACAAAGTTAAGGGCCATCTTCTCTCTCAATGAAAAAATAAATAAGGGAGACTCAAATTAAGCTTTYAAAAATATTTTGAAGCTCCCTCTCAAGTGTATGTTCATAGAGTTTATATTTTAATAAGCACCACACTCAAGAAACAGAATTATGTTAATTCTTAATTAATGTGTACTTGTATTCTTTTTGAGAGTTGGATGAGCATGCTATTGAAGATAATTTGAGACTTGCATATGAATAACTTTGCTCCTAAAAATATTCTCCTTCAGCAGATTCTCAGTCCCTGGGGTAGAGGAGCTGGCAGTCCACTGGTAAGACCAAAGTCCTTCAATTTTGGATTCAAAACCTCTAACTCCTTAAATTCTTTTGCCAGACTGAAACAGAGACCACACTGTACTTGCTCCTTGGAGCACAAAGCTAAGCATCTTTCAACTTACAGAGATTTTTTTGAGTGATAATTTGAGAAAGTCTGGTCCATTTTAATCAGCATGAACAATAAATATTTGGCAACATATGAATATAGTAGAGATTTTCAGAACACCTATCAGGCAACTGGCCGCTGTTCTCTGGCCCCGATATAGCTGAATCCTCTGTGAGTACCTTTATTGATCTATCAGTATCTAAACTATGGTTTAGATAAYCATAGTTATCCATAAATAACCATAAATAACCTAAACTATGGTTCCGATTTTTATCTTGAAGATGCTAAAATTATCCAGTAACTTCAGCTATAGCCATTGATTCTCAGTGCTTCTAAGACTCCATGCGCTGATGAATCTGATGAATCTTTAATTTACCTCTTAATTATCACAACTGCTTATACAGAACATTGAATGGCTTGGATTTTTATGAGCTGGGAATAAATAGAATKTGATATTCAACTGGGAAAAGAAAGGGAATTTCAGAATGGTCTATAAATCAAGAATAGCTCAGAGACGGTGGACAGGGAGTTTTTATTTATCTCATAATTTATCTCATTTTATTTCTCTCATAATACAAGCACTAGCAGGAACTCATGGAAATTACCAATGGAGAGCTTTAGAAGAAGCAGAAAGCAAGAAGTACTCTTTCATAAGCCWTGTAGAATACATTACTACCTAGAAATGCAGAAGGGAAAAGCCTAAATGAAATGAAAAAAGAAAAAAAAAGAGATTAGACAAATTAGCAGAAGCTAAATCTGGAAGGGCTATTAGATGTAGTGGTTCCTCCTTCTCCAGTAATCTATAAAGCAGTGTGTGCTAGAAGCCAGAAGACAATTACAAGTACACATTGTGCAGTCTTTGATTTAGTGGTCATTATAATCTCTAAAAATCCATTACCAGCCACTTTTAGGGGCAGGATCCTGGCAAGGGTTGGTAGCTTCCTGGCAGGGCAGCTGATGCCAGGCCTGGCCTTCCGGGGTCACAGTCGTAACCCTCACAGGACACTGCACTTTTCAGGGAGAAATGCATTTCAACCACAGATACAGTAACTTTCCTATGCTAGTCCCCTGCACTAGGGGACTGTACGGTAAGACTGTAGGTAACTATTATGCAAACTGTAGGTAACTAAGCTTAGTTCTAACCATTTCAGATCTTTTCTTTCTATGGTATGGTCTGACTCAGTACTAAATGTGATGAGTATAATATACTGCCAATTGTTCAGTCAGAATTGGTTTTCACTTGGGAAGTATTTTATTAAAGAGATTTAGACTTGACTGTAGATTGGCTGAGTATTATTTCTCATCTGGAAGAAACGCAGTCCTACATTCAAAGACCCTTACCTCAAAGGATGCCCTTATGTGGTTAATTTTTAGAGGAAAACATGCAAGCCTCTCATGGAAGCTCTCAACTGCTCTTGACTCTAAGAATGAGGGAGCTGTGCAGAAAAACAGCACTGGTGACTGGTCCAGTGTTACCAACTGTCAGGTCATGGAAAAGTTGCTTCAGGCAAGCTTTAAAGAAAATTGTCCATGCTTTGAAATTCTTTCTTAACATTGGATAGCTATATCAAAAGAAAAAAACATATCTAATGCAGCAGGAACAAAATGCAGAATTAAGAAGAATTCTTGGAAAGAAAACAACTGCTGACTGCAAGATTTATCTTCATTAGGGTGTTTGAAATAAGACAGCAAGTTTCAGCTTCATGAACGAATATTCCGCCCACRCTGTAAATGTGGTAGAACTGGGACAAGCAGCAGGGACAAGTACAAATGGCATGTTTCAAATTCCTAATTTAAAGATCAAATTTCCAAATATCTAAGCCAGAACCTTCTGTTTTATGTAAACCAGTGACAAATAAGGTTGTTTTCAACTTTGGATCAAAAAGGGAACTGCTACAGTCGATAACCAAGTTGTTCCATCTGTCAGCYTCAGCTTCTGATATGGTGTTTTGTTGAAGGGAATATTAAAATCCATAATCTACCACTTTCCTCCTCAAACAGGACACACTAACAGACAGCAAGAGGGAGCCTATTACTGAATCAAAATTGTAATTKGGGTAGGAAGCCAGGACCAGAAATTGGAACAGGATCAGGAGGCAACCAAAACCATGGCAGATAAGGATTTGTAGCAGCACAGTGAAATTAAAACATCTTGATTTTCACTTCAAGTGATTCAGCTTCCAATTTCAGTGCCAAACTAGTCTGCTTGCAGTTATTTCTGTCAGATTTTCTGTTAGTCTAACATTTGTTTTTCAATATCTAAACTAGCTGTTAATCTTTCTCTATMATCAGTGAAGAAAGTCACCTCCAGACAGCAACTCATGCTACCTRTCTTAGGCACTAGTAATATGCTGGGGTTTATATTTAGACTACTCATCAGACTAATGGTATTAAAAAAGATAAATTCCATCCGCCATGTTCAATCAAAACCAATTCTTTCATGCAAAGCAACTTGAACTTGAATGTTTATCAGTCTCCAATATACATATTATCTATATCACAGAATCACAGAATGGTTCAGGTTGGAAGGGACCTTTAGAGATCAAGCAGGGACACCCAGAGCACGGGGCACAGGGTGGCATCCAGGTGGGTTTGGAAGATCTCCAGAGAAGGAGCCTCCACAGCCTCTCTGGGCAGCCTGGTCCAGGGCTCCGTCACCCTCACRGGAAAGAAGTTCTTCCTCACACAGAGATGGAACTGCCCATGTTTCAACTTGTACCCTTACCCCTTGTCATGTCACTGACCACTGAGAAGAGTTTGGCCCCATCTTTACATTCTCCCCTCAGGTATTTGTATGTATTGATCCCCCTCTCAGTCTTCTCTTATCCAGTCTAAACAGGCTCAGCTCGCTTAGTCTTTCTTCATACAATAGATGCTCCAGTCCCTTGATCATCTTTGTTGCTCAATGTTGGATCCTCWCTAGAAGCCCCATGTACCTCTTGTTCTGGAGAGCCCAGAACTGTATCCAATACTCCAGGTGAGATTTCACTGGAGTTGAGCAGAGGGGCAGGATCCCCTTCCTTGACCTGCTGGCCACGCTCCTCCTGAAGCAGCCAGGATCCCACTGGCCTTCTTGGCCACGAGGGCACATTGCTGCCTCATGGTTAACTTGTGGTCACCCAGGACTCCCAAATCTCTCTCTCCATGGAGCTGCTTTCCAATAGGTGTAATACGTACTGGTGTCCAGTGTTATTCCTGCCCAGAGCAGGACTCTCATCTTGTATATGTCTCATTTTGCACTTTCTAGCATCCTGCAACTCTATCCTAAATAAGATGTTAACAGGAAAGTACTGGATTAGATGAGATATCCTTTCAAGCATTAATCAAGTACCGGTTTCTATACCAGAATACAAACAGATTACTTTTGTCTGCGTATAAAATGCAACTTGCCTTTAAAATAACTTTTGGATAAAATTTTCCAAAGAACTGTCCTATACTTTTAAAAATATATGTAGTAAAATCTTTTTTATTTTGTAAAATATTCATTCTGTAAAATATGACAATGACAATGCATCGCTCAGATCTGTAATAAAATTATATACCCTGAATAATGCAGTAAGCTCATAAATTTTTATATGGATTTACAAGCCTCTACAGAGTCACTCTGGAGTAACACTCTGCAGAATACAGCTCTGTTTTTCTCAGTAACTCAAGAAATTTTCCTATACTCACATGACAGCAGACAAACAATGAAAAACACAAGTCCCACTAATTTGGTTCAAGGTATTAACACACTAGTGAATTTATTCCAGAGGYATTACTTGAGATTAAATTTATTTGAGGCTTTGAAGAGAAGTAGACAGATTTTTAGCAAAGCTGGCATCTGATATTACCTTTTTCAAATAACTGTAATTTCTTAGAAATCTGAGGYAGTAAGAAACCTTCTGATTGCTTGATTTCTTTACTGATCCAAACAGCAGGCAAACCCCTAGCCTCAAACTACAACATGTTACATCTCTAAGAACTGTATGAAAGTAACACTGAAAGTCATTAGGTGAAAAATGTAACAGAGGTTTTTATACACACCACCATAAGAAAATGGAGCGTGCTCACCACGAGGCAAAAAGGAGGGCAACGTGGTAATCTGCCCAGAAGGGGTTCTGTAGTGAAAAATCAAGTCACTGCCACTGAGTCTGTAGTCAACATTTAGCCTTCTCCTTTCTGTCATGGGAAGCACGCGCTCTAATTGCCCTTTGTCCGYAGGAAACCTGTCCAAGGGTAGTTCAAGAGGATTTTTCCTGTATCACTCCTGGAGTCAAAATCTCAAACCCCATGAATAAGGGTAGCTTTTATTTGTACATACAATTAGCCACAAAGGCTACAAAAGGCTGGAGCACGAGGCACGTGAAGTGGCGGGGTGAATATTAATGCACAGTAGATCAAGGAATCCCTTGATGCCATGAATGCCACTTTCGGGGGCTCACTAGAGGCCCTGCTGTGCCACAGAACGTGCGATTATCAGCGAGCGCGGAGCAGGCTGCAACGATGATGTCAGAGTGCAGAGTATCTGTGCYGCACGGGGCAGCCAGCTGCAAACGACCCTGCCAAATAAGCGTTTCCAACAAAACCAGACGAAAGATTACTGGAGTAGACCTCCTCCTTGATGCCATCCACTTCATGAATAGCCAGTGGTGGGAAGTGTTGCAGCAAGAGGGGCATGCGTGTCTTTACCAAAAAGTTGGCCAACCTGGCTAGGAGGGCTTTAAACTAAGCAAGAGGTGGGCAGGGGAGTGTCACACGGACAGGGCAATCAATACTACACAACTGAAGTCAATGGGCATCCAGTGGGAGTAGGGTAGTGGGGAAGTGAGGATRGGACATGCTTATAGAGGGTCCTCCTTCATCCCTCCAGAGAAATGTGCAGGCTTGATTACCTCCCCGAAATGCCTGTACACCAAAGCGCGAAGCTTGAGGAATAAGTCGGATGGAGATCTGTGTGCGGTCCCAGTATCACCATCTCTTAGGAATCAGAGAAACGAGGTGGGACAGCTCACATGACTCACATGAATCATAGTCATGGAAGTCTATGTACTTTTTAGGAAGGACAGGCTACGAAGGCGAGGYGGTGGAGTTGCTCTGTATGTGACAGAGCAACTGGAATGTACGGAGCTCAACCCGGGGGTGGAGGATGTGCGAGTTGAGGGCTCATGTTGAGAGTTGAGAGCTGTGGTGGGCGTCTGCTACAGGTCACATGRCCAGGATGAGGACGTTGACGAGGCCTTTTACAGATGGGTGGAAGTTGCCTCATGGTCACAGTCCTGGCCTGGTTCTCATGGGAGATTTAACTACCCTGATATCAGCTGGAAAGACAACAAAGTGAGGCACAAACAGTTCTGGAGGTTTCCGCAGTGCGTTGCTGATATCTTTTTAACGCAGGTTGTGGAGGAGCTGACGAGGAGAAGTGGGCTACTGGACCTCACACAATAAACAGAGAAGGAGTTGTTGGAGGTGTGAAGGTGGGGGGCAGCCTTGGCTGCAGTGATCATGAGTTGGTGGAGTTCAGGATCCAACGAGGAGGAGGCAGGGCTGTAAGCAGCCTTGCAACCATGGACTTCAGGAGGGCCGAATTTAGCCTCTTCAGAGACCTCCTTGGAAGGAWCCCATGGGCTAGGGCTCTAGAAGGTAGGGGGGCCCAGGAAAGCTGGTTAGTTTTCAAGCAGCAGTTCCCAGCAATAGTGCATCCCTGTGTGTAAGAAGTCAGGTAGAGGGGTCAAGAGACCTGTGTGGATGAGCAAGGAGTTCGTAGCAAAACTCAAGCAGAAGAAGGTGGTCTACAGAAAAACAACGAAAAAGCAGAGCTGCTGAATSCCTTCTTTGCTTCAATGTTTACCAAGGGCAGCCCTCTAGAATCCCAGGCCCTAGGGACAAGAAAAGAGGATGGGAGAGAGGGAGACTTTCCCTGGGGAGAGCAAGATTGGGTCAGAGAGCACCTGTGGAAACTCAACACCCACAAATCCATGGGCCCCGATGGGATGCACCCCACAGTGCTGCGTGAGCTGGCGGATRTYRTAGCTAAGMCGCTCTCCATCATCTTTGAAAGGTCCTGGAGAACGGGGGAGGTGCCGGAGGACTGGAGGAAAGCCAATGTCACCCCAGTCTTCAAAAAAGGCAAGAAGGAGGAGCCGGGYAACTACAGGCCGGTGAGCCTGACCTCCATCCCTGGAAAGGTGATGGAGCAGSTCATCCTGACTGCTGTCTCCAGGCACATGGAGGAGAAGAAGGTGCTCAGGAGTAGCCAGCATGGATTCACCAAGGGGAGATCATGCTTAACTAACCTGATAGCCTCCTGTGATGGAATGACTGGCTGGATAGATGAGGGCAGAGCGGTGGATGTCATCAGTCTGGATTTCACCAAATCTTTTGACACGGTCCCTCACAACATTCTCCCGGGCAAGCTTTGGAAGGGTGGGTTAGATGGGTGGACAGTGAGGTGGATTACAAATTGGCTGGATGGCAGGGCTCAGAGGGTGGTGATCAGTGGTGCAGGGTCCAGTTGGAGGTCTGTGATTAGCAGTGTCCCCCAGGGCTTAGTCCTCGGTCCGGTCCTGTTCAACTTATTTTTATTAATGACCTGGATGAAGGGATGGAGTGCTCCCTCAGCAAGTTTGCTGATGATACAAACTTGGGAGGAGCAGCTGATAGTCCTGAGGGCTGCGCTGCCAYCCAGAGGGACCTGGACAGACTGGACAGCTGGGCGGTGAGTAACCTCATGAAGTTCAACAAGGGCAAGTGCAGGGTCCTGCACCTGGGCAGGAATAACTCCAGTCACATGGTGGCCTCTTCTCAGTGGTGGCCATTGACAGGACTAGAGGAAATGGCCATAAACTGAAGCATCAAAAGTTCCACAGGAACTTAAGGAAAACATTCTCAATGGTAAGGGTGACAGAGCACTGGAATAGGTTGCTGAGATTGGTTATGGAGTCTCCTTCTCTGGAGATCTTTAAAACCTGCTTGTATGCAACCCGTTGCCACATGCTCTAGGTGACCCTGCATGTGCAGGGGGGTTGGACTAGATGACCTCTAGAGGTCCCTTCCAACCTTAAGCATTCTATGATTCTGTTATTCTAGTATGACTGTATTGCTCTTGATTAGTTTATCCTACATGTATGGCAAAGGCTTATTTTCTCAGAATATTTGCTGGATAAAGCTGGCTTATTGAAAGGGAAGTGTTTCGGCGGGGAGGCACTGACCTTTATGAAATGATGAGGAACCCCAGTTGGCTCCTCAGGGCATGTGTCTTGCCCTTCAGCAACCTGTTAGCTGCCAAAGAAACCAATTTCCATCCTCCTAGATCAACTGATAGTGGAAAAGGAGATGCACCCCTGTATTTATCAGGTCCAAACTCCTAGGCTTCTTGAGCCACATCTCAGGGTTCCCCGTGTGCTCCAAGGCTGCCAGACCTSACAAATAACAGGCAGGACCTTGGGACCAGGAGGAGCTTCCAAATGCAGAGCCCTTGAACATTCTTTAAGGATTTGGAATAAGACAAAGCYAAACAAGTGGAATGGCCAAAACAGTATTAACTGACTACACCTGACTACAAACTCTGTSTGACTACTGCTTAACTTGTAAGAATAAAAATACTTTTTGTAACTAAAATTACAGTTACCAGAACTTGCAGCATGATAAATGTTTGCTGTTTCACCTCTGATATATCCTTTKATGTTGCAAAGCTGAAATTTTTCACTGCTTATGTTAAAAAGAGAGCATGAACCAGAACACATTAGGTCTAGTGATAGCATTGATATTTATTCTCATTAAGGGAGTATTATTATTAAACTAACACAAAGATTACTTTACATTGTTTGCATTGATTACATTGCACTCTTCTTCTAAATTAGACTGATTTCCTTTGAAAATATTGAAATACTCTCTTATTGCTTCTCCAAAACCACCTCACCTGGCATAGCAAAAAGSATATGAAATTGAGGCAGGCATGAATATTTATTAAAAAACAGKCAACCAAATGAACTTGTGTTCATAACAGAGGCTACATCACAATTTACGTCTTGGCATTCCTAGTATGCACTGCAATTTTCAGGATGATTTGGAGGAAACCTGAAGCACATCTCCAGTAACTGATTACTTGGCCAGAGTCAGAGCTCTGAGAGCAAAGGCAAGATAATGTACAAAAAACCTGAAACATATGCTCAGCAAAATGTTMAGTAGTTTTCATAGGGCTGCACAAGAGTATTGAGTTATGTCTTCGATATACTCAAGAAGTAGTGAATGGTCATAGGTGGCACGTTGCTAAAGCAATTAAATTCATAAAATAAAACAAAATAAGACAACTAATAGCTGTTAATACCTTTCAAAACAAGTGGCATATTGAAAGCTTCGGAGTATGAAATTAGGTCTTTCTTACTTACTTTAATGTAGGGAGGAAAAGGTAGCATTTGAGTGGTTAGAAACATATAATCCATTGGGTTATTTTACCGCAGTAGTAAACACAAAGTCTGTGGTGACTTTTACTGAAAAGGGCTGAGAGGACACACTTTATCTGGCCACATAATTATTCCATTTTATCAAGAAATTGGCTCACATTCCCTTTCCAATACATGCTTTGTTTTTCTTTTTTTCTGATAATTTTGTTTTGCTTTAGCGTTCCCTACTGAAGTTGAGAGACTAACAGAGTTACAAAGCTGGCAGCACAGAAATGAAGCTTGGGTCCACTTYGCTTAGCTACAGACCTGTTCAGGTGCTACTGAGGAAATAAAAGTCTAAGAACAGACASATACAGGAAGGTGGATGGGTTATTTCCTGTTCTGAAAGGCTTTTCACCTGACAAGGAAATAAAGAGTTAGCAACTACTTAATTAACGTTTCAAATAAATTGCGCAAATATGAAAGAAGATAAAGGGACACATAGCAATGACACTGTGGGTGAATCGAAAGGAGGTGAACATTTGGGAGAAAGACTCAACATTTTGGAAAAAGACTCAAAAAGCACAATGCAAGCTATTCTCTACATTTCTTTTTCTGCAAAAATCAACTACAGGTCACCCTATGTGCCTTAGAATTTAAAGGCCTTGAAGATCTACTGCTTTATTACCGTTGCACACGGACCTCATTAGTGGAGTTTGACAGCATCCCGAGGAACACTAATGATGTAACTAATGTCTGTCAAGACATGCTGGGTTCTCAAGGCCTTTAATGTATCTGCTTATGTGCTCTTTCATTAAAAATACATCATTTGCATATTTTATTCTGTGAGGAAGTCAGCAAGACCCGTGAGCAACTTAGTCCAAAATCCTGGGGGGAGAAGGTGGGATTTCCAGAAAAAAACATTCCCAACTAAGTCTACACATTTGTAACTGTGCTTTTGTACCAGTTTGCATTTCATAAATACACTTTCTTAACGGTTAATATATCTGATCATAACTAATGTTTTCACAGCAATTTATTGGATGCATAAATTCAGAATTGTCCTAGACATCATTAGCTGAGTAAATGTCAACTTCACAGTTACACCAGTCAGACATGGTAACGTTGTTGACTACTTTTGCAACAGAGTCAAATACCATTGAATTAAACTGATTTAGTTTCTCATGAGAAGTAGTTAAAAAAAAAAGTGCTGGTATTAAAATTATGAAGCCCTTAAACACTGGACAGCTTTTATGCTCTCCTTTGCTCATACTCCAAGAAAATAAGACATCTTCCTTAATAAAGTTCAGACCACAGGCTGCCCACAGAATATCTCTTGAGATCCTCAGTTTAAATCAAAATGGTAAGGTCAGCACAGGGAATGGGTGACTGAGGTATGCGCTAATATTTCCACTCTCCTTTCATGGGACATCACCTGCAGAGCACCAGACACAGCAGATATTTCATCATGCASGGGCAGCCATGTTCCCAGAGCTTTTAGCACCAATGTTAGCTCAGTTGAAGGCTATGTCTCTGACTGTGATGATTAAGCAAAGAAGAACACAGCACAASAAACGTCACAAGCCTGTTCCCTATATGATCTGCCAAATTCCTGACTGCCCTGAACTTAATGGAAAAACTACCAGTGACTTCAATGAGGCCAACATTTTATCAGACATTGTGCACTGTGGTTCTGTTCCCCTGTAATAAATGCTCATTATGTTTATTGCTGCTATCGAGAATGTAACAGCAAATCAAGAGTATTAGTTTTAAATAAGAGCAATGCGAAATAGGGCAGGCACTGACAAATATTTTGAACACTCACGTAGCATACCAGAAGACATGCTGAGCAAAGAATATTAACATGCAAAGCACAACTGCATACAACGAAAATCAAACAATGCAGAGCAAACATCTGTGAAATCCAGAGGAACTGCCAGGCAGAAAAAAAAAAAAGAATTAATTCCAAATGAATCAAAATAATGTATAGACAAAATGAAAGAAAGGTGTCTAAGTAGTGGCCATCACACATCTGCACAACAGCGTTCGGCCACTGCTTGGATGTGCAGAAGGAACCAGCCTAAGGACCTGGGTGCTGCAACAGCACGTGGCCAGAGCCCGCTTGATGCAGATGGTGCTCGCTTTGGGATCGTCCCCACGCTCCTCAAAACCCGTCTCTGCATGTTTTCCATGCAGCTGGCTTGCACTGAAGGGCAGAATTGAGCTGCAGCAACTTAACTCTGTGTCTGATCTCCGTTTGCCAGCAACAATTGGTCTGTGGACCTCCCATCTCAGTTATTGAGAGTGAACCTGCAGTGACCGCCTAGCAAGAGACTTGCTCAAGCGAGAGAAAAGCCAAGACTCCCTTAGAGCCTTTAGTAGTTTCATTTCTTCATCCCACCTTTTAAGTTAAAAAACGGCAGCTCCTCCAATGCAATCCCCAAGCCATAWACTGCTCTCAGCGACAGTGACAGACCACTGTGGTATTTGAAGYAAATAACAGTGGCAGAGCCCTGAGCATGGGAATGTTCCCAGCACCACTCTCCAGATCAGCTCCTTATGAGAGACGGAGGAAGGAGCCAGGAAATGCCCATCTGGACATGCTCATTCCTTATCATTCCCAGTAAAAACGGGAGCAGAGGCATCAAACTGAAGGCCACTGTAGATGCAGAACCCTTCTCTTGATGCCAGGCCAGCTGGTTTTGGACAAAACTCTCTTTTTAAACCCAGTTTATAACTGCTAATGAATAGGGTTGAGATTTTGACTCTCTGGTCAAAACTGATATTGGGCCTGAAAGTCTCTCCCTGAAAGAGCCAGAACTTTCTRAAGCTTTGTGAGCCCCCAATGCTTCCTGCAGGCACCACCGGGCTCAGGCKTCCGTGGTGACACCTCGGGGGCTGGAACACAACAGCTCCAGCACAAATCTGAAATAAATCCTATTTCCATGCCCAAGAATATTGAGGGATTTCAGAAATGATTAGTGTTTTAAGACAGATGAACAGGTGAAATAATGGCTCCTGGAGAAAGCAAAGCAAAAAAGAAAAGGAAGTCCTGAAGTTTTCCATTTAGGGAAAAAAAAAAAAAAAACTGCAATAGGTTTTGGGGTTTTTTTTCCCAATCAAAAAAGTATCGTTTTCACTTTGGGAAAACAGTAGTTCTTCATTTCATTCGGCTGAACTTAGTTTTAAAATTGCATGGTTTGTGCGGTCTCCAAGGGATTGTGCCTCTGACTCTGTTCTCCCAAGTGGATTATGCACCAGAGTGGGAATTTGTTGTTGCTGATGCTTTAATTCAGTGTGTTCTGGAAGTAAAAATATTTAAACTGAGGCTTAATTGACCCAAAGCGAAAAATATTTTACTTCAATTTTTCCAGAGACACTTTCATTCTATAAAACACTGGCCTTTACTAGCAAAAATACGGTTCAAAGGAAGACTTCTCACCAGTTCTGAAAACCAACTGGTTAATAAAAAGTATAAAAGAATATAAAAAGAATAGAAGACAGCCAGATTCTTCCACAGCCAACAGTAAGAACTGACAACTCTATCTTTTTTACACAAATAACTGAAGAAAATATTTGCAAAAAGAAAAAGCTTTCCTAGAGAAGCCCAGGAAAGACAGTGCCTGCCAGAACCAATGCAGAAACATGCTCATCTGCTCTCTAGTGCCCCTGTGCATTTCTCATTTCAACAATCTTAATTTACTTTTCCTGGAAGATGCCTTAAGTGAAAATTAATACCACCGCTTAATGATTAAAGTGATTAGCAACCTTGCAGTTTCTTGGTGTGCTACTGATTAATTAGTTACATTGATCATAGAGCAAAATAATGCTGGGGACATGTGGTCTTTAGCTTGCAAAATGAGTGTCTTTGGCATCATGTCACACTGCCTACGCACCAGGCATATATTAAACTTGATGAATATCCCCTTCAGATGGCTCTAATGTAAGAGAAAGCTGGAAACTATTGGCAGCATCTCTTGCTTTGAAAATAATGTCAGGCAACTGGGACTACGGCACATCAGTATCTTCCTGCTTCTAAAGGAATAGCACGTTGTGGATATTTTACAGCTAGCATAAATAACAGCATCCCCCCTAAAAGATGCCCAAATCAGTGGAGCAATGCCAATTAACAGCAGCACACAAGGTACCTCATTCAAGGCAATCACCCCTCCTTCACCACCCGCAGCCTCCGCCAAGCAAGTCTCTGGGTGCAGGGACCCCCAGAAGCACCAGACTTGGGACGCATYCGCTCTTGCACCTCTTCAGCTCAGCCTGAAGCTAGAAGGTCTTGCCAACACCCATAATTACAAAACATTTTGTCTTTCCTGAGGCACGATGACAGGGAGGCACTGACCCCTACCCACGGCATCATAGCCTTTCTCCCACCAGCAGGGAGTGGGTTAAGTTGCTACAGTGGAGGTGAGGGATTTCAGAGTCACCTTGGTTAGAACGCAGCACAAGCTCCACTGTGACAGCTACTTAGAAAAGCAGGGGAGGAGGAAGAGAAGGCCGTCRGCCAGACCCCAAGGTGCAACAGTTTTTCTGCACACGATAACCCTAGGAGAGCCTTCGGATCACACAGAGAGCYGCATCTGGGAAGCCTCGTTTCCCCAAGCCCAAAACATGGGATTTCAGTCTCTTCCAATTGCTTCTAATTCGTGGAATCACTGGGGAAACTCCAGTGCTTTGCACCTCTGCATACCCCTGAGGATGCTCACCTCCCGCATGCCCAAAGCAGCCTTCTACGGCTGAAGAGCCACCTGAGCAGCATAAACTGCCAACAGAAGGCCATCATTTTCTGTAGCTGAGGCATCAGTCAGCCTGACATTTAAACACTTGATCCATCCTTTTACCCTGGCCAAAAAAAAAGAAAAATTCATTTTCTGTCTCAACAATTCCTTGATGAAATTTCTGCCACCGTCTGCTTTAAGACCATCCATCAAAAAGGGTGCACACTGTGTTACTAAGTAGATATCATAGGTTTACTGTAGGTTTTGGTGGATATTTTTRATTTCTATGCTGGTGCATATTTGAGAAAACCTAAAAACCTATTAGTAAACAAACAAACAAACAGAAGAAATACCAAAAAAGGTAAATCCAAGCAATCTAAAATCCAAATAGTGATGCATTGAACCATTCAAGAGTTTCTTCTGTGCTTTATTTTCTGATAATGTAAACGTTGTTTCAGCATTGCAATTAAAAATRGGCATTAAAGTTAATGGCCAAAATGAAAAATTTGCCCATAAAATACTTCTGATGTGTCACTAGTAAATCTGTATTCTTACCAAGTGCCTAGCACATGTGCTCAATAACCCTCTGAGACACAGTAGGAAATATGAAGGCACCTCTCTCKCGCTCAGGTTCTTCCAAAGCTGCATTACAGCAACATATAGCAATATATATAATGTATATATACAAAGCTATTCGTACTATAGGGATTGGATCTCTTGAAGCCACCTGAAATCGGTGCCTCCAGGCAAGCGTGATCCTGACTCTTGTGTTTTGGCTTGAAGCTCTTGTGGTTGCCCTGGCTTATATTAACAACAGTGCAGTGGCACAGGGAGCTTCTCAAAGTCTTCAGACGGTTTTCAACAAATTTCTGCCTTGGAAGAGTAATGTTTTTCTTGCCACTAATACTGAGTTCTTCCTGATGTGGTGACAGTAACATCAACTGGGATTACTGTGAGGCCTTTCATCCGCAGGGTCAAAAGCAGCAGGGCTCGACGGATGCCAGTGAAGCTTTGTCAACATGCAAAATCCCATTAAGACCCAATGATTTCAGCAGAAATATCAATGTTTTACACCGGTAAATCACCAAAATCAGAYCCACAGCCTCCAGAACAGTTACCTGTTCCTTTCAATAGCATGCAGGTAGGCTAAGGCATCTCAGAGACCCATGTTAATGAAGGAAACACGGACTTCCTAAAAGAAACAAGATCCTTTATGCTGTTGCTAAGCTTCACTGCGCATACTGCAGCACTTAATTTATTGCCTGCAATATTTGTAATTTCTGTCATGGTTTTAAAAATTACTCAATGATGACTTTGTTCCTCCAGTAAACAAGGGAGATTGCCCATCATAACAGAAGAAGAACATTTCCCTGATTCATTGCTTACATGATAAGATAATTAATCCAGCAATATGCTTCTGTTTGCCTCCCAGCAAGGGGAGGAGGCAGCATCGCATTAGCTGGTTACCAGTTACCAAAAGTTGTGAGAAAGCCWGACTGCTTGACTGCTTTGTGTTGGGAGCTAAAGCCCAAAGCCAGGTARGACCTCACTGCTSTCTACGTTTGAATAGGGAATGTTASATGGCAGAAAACTCCTGTGAGCCCCTGGATAACTGCAGAGGGTTCTCCTTCAGTCCTTAAGTAAGGTTCGTTTTGCTCAGGAGATGATTCTCCAAATACRGCTTTAGTAAAAGCGGATAAAGACCTTGGAAGGCGGAACATAAGAYCGTATCCTAAAGACACAGGCCATGGAGGAGAGGAGAAACCAGAACGCTGTGAGAAGGAGAGTGAAGAAGTGCCCTCAGGAGGACTGCAGGGGCATTTGCAAACATTTTACACCCATGGATTTTCATAGATTTCAACAGAAAACATTGTAATCCTTCTTATCTGAATATATGATATTGTTTGATCATTTTCCTAATATTTGCTGCCTAATTCTTACTTTATAAGTACTGATATTCAACAAAAAGGTCACACAGTCACCTCCCACAGTAAATGTCTCCTCTCTCTCTCCCCCGATTCTTCTCTACTCTGCTTCTCCCCTCTTTTTTTAAAAGAACACTCGGCTCCAGGCACCGTTCACACACCAGCACTAACAGCTTTTACTGCTGGCCGAGTCTCTTCCTGGGATTTGGATCTTCYTTGCTATTGCTAACCAGGGAAAAACCCCATTACAAGAGCTGATCAGCTCCCTGCTGCTGTAAATGGGAAAATGCAGCTACACTGACCTGTACCAGAAAACGCCAGGCAAGCACAGAAGTATGAGAACACAAACTGATGTGAGAGAGAGGCATCAACTTCTGCTTTTTTCATGGCACTGCAAACTTATTTGCAAAATCTACTTGCTCTCAGGTTTTTCTTCAAAGCAATGTACTGAAATTCACAATCRCAAGCCCCTACAGCTGCCGTTCTCCTCTTTCACTAAACTTATCTAATATGCAGCCCTTGTTATTTTAACTTCTATTTCAGATGCTGTATCTTGGAGAAGCTAATCCTGAAAATTGCTGGCTTTGTATACACGGCCTGAGTTCAAAGAAAACCTTGGAGTACAGTTGGCATCAGCTTTTTAATTATCAGTTCATAATGACGGATTCTCTTTGTGTGGAAAATATAATTTCCCGAAGGCTGAACCTCCACAGGGTTTCCAAGGCTTGGAAGAAAATATTGATCCTCCAGCAAGAGCGCTATCTGTATTCAAGGAGCAGAATGGAAAATTCCGGCTTGGCCAGAGCCCCCTGACTCCAGAAGAGCAAGCAGCAACACGGCAGCCAGCTGGGAGGATGCACTGGGAKAGGAGCCCTGGGAGGCCCCGGGCAGCCGCACTCCTTGCCGGGTACGGGCACAGGTTGTCAGGAATGAAGAGAGATGGATGGTTCTCCAGCTCAGCTTAAAGGGGCACGTGGGTCTTAGTTGGACCTGTCCTATCAGTGCTTGTTCCTGAGGGAATAAAGCTTTTGCCAAGGAATGGGACTGCAGAACAGACTAGATGTTCAGATGTTCCTTTTTTTTTTTTTCTTTTTTTCCTCTCAATTTTGATTTAGCTTTGAGCTTCTTGCTATTTTCACATTTAACATTTTCACTATTCCCCTTTCCCATATTTGTGGTTGCAGTACACACTCCAATTGGGGATTAAGCCCATTTTGAAATATCAGGCTTCCCAAAGGAGGAGATACTCGAGCTGTAAATCAGTCCTAATCACACAGGTTCATTCCCATAAGTGTAATCAGGTATCACAACAAAACTTATGAGACTGTCTGAGGGCCTGCAAGACTGAGACCCTCTTTTGCTGACCTAGGGGAGTAGTAAGGACGTCATCCAGAAGCCACTCATCTCTCAGACATTTTAAAGGCTCAGTCTTACAAAATGTTGATTGCTCTGAAGTCACTACCATATGTGTCCTGAGTAATGAGACACGCATGAGTAATTCCAAAAACTTAGTGTGAGCAGGTTTGGTCTCTCATTACTGCACCGAGTAGCACATTAGAAAAGAGCTCAGGAACTGAGGGAATAAAAACWTAGACGGAGGGCACTCCAATATCAACAGCTGCTGCCTGTGAAGCAGAAAGATAATTTGCTGATTTTCAGGATAGGGAAAGAGGATTGTGGCCGAGACGCATCAAATTATACCCCACAACAAAAATACAGACTTGCTCCTTTTCATAGGGGATGATTCCATGGAGAAATGTGGGCTTGTTCTGCCATAAAGGCATATCCCTGGCTAAAAGCAATTGAAATGATCTCACCTGCAATGTGAAGCTAGGAAATCTCACCTACGGAATTGAAATGATGGAGACACCGGTAGGAAGATCAAGTGTTATCACCACGCTCTTTACAGTCAAATTAAGCATGAAGACTTCCACAAACKGCAATCATAAACACACCGCAGAAGACACTTGAAACCACGCACTTCACATCAAACAGCAATACTGACGTAACAACGGCATTTCAAAACGTGAACAAGTCTGTTATTACTGGCTTGAGCGTTTCTGCCCTGAATTTTCAGCCGGCGCGGCTAAGCTCCCCGTTGTTCTGTCAATGGTACATTAATGCTCGGTGGCTGGGTAACCTCTCTGACAAMCACAGAGAGAGCAGCAAATATTCAKTATTCARATAGATGGCAAGGGGCTTTAACAGATACAACAAAGACACAGAAGATGACATCCTGGTTCAATGTAATTTAGAGTAAGATCACAAGATCCAGCTCCTTCTTTAGTCAGCATCACATTCCTTATTGTAGTGATTCACTTAGGCCATATTTGCTTCCCCCTCTCTATTACTTTACAAAGGCATTTCAGGAAAGGACAGCCCTGAGTATTTTTCAGGAATAAAAAATACAAAATATCTTTTTTTTTTAGAAAGCTCTTTCTCTTTCCYAACTCTTGGTATCTCTAAGTGCTAAACTCCAGCTAGTGCAGCCATCTGTAAACCTAAGCTGTTGGCTCTCCATTTCCTAGAACAGCCAACATACTTTAAAAATAAAATTAAAAAAAAAGCTGCCTCAAAATGTACATGTTCTGAAAGGTGAAGCTTTGGGCACAAATAAAAACTCTGTGAGGTGTAGGTCTCAACTGCAATAGCCACGCTAGACCAGCATGGGGGATTTCCTAGCCAGCTGACCTCACTGCATTTTTAGGACTAGACTGATCTTCTCTTCAGCTGGATTTCATTCCTTGTCTTTAGTTCGTGCCCCAATCACCACCTACYGGGAAAAAAGGCTCCTGTGGTCTCAGAAACACTGTGGACAACGCCAGGGTAGGAGCTGCTAAAACTAACTGCCGGCACAGCCCGGCAGGGGAAGGAAGAGGAGAGGCCGAGCRCAGCGGAGCAGAGCCCCGTGCTCATTGCGTTACACACGGGAGAGGAAGGAGAAAGGGGATTGCAGCAGCAGGAGCTAACGTTGCTCTCGTGGTAGGAGCATCTCAGTGCACTGCCCCTACCCCAAGGCAGCCACCCGGGCCTGCATGCCTGCCTGCAGCAGGGCTCTTGCTCATCCCGGCAGCCGCTCGCCCCCACGGGAAGGCACCACGTCTTCCAGGCGCTCCTGCGGGCGCGCTGGGGCTGGGCTGTCTCTGAAGGGCGCACACGGTCTACGCGTGGCAAAACCCACAGGTGCCCCGTTACTGGTTGGCTTGCATATAACCTAACAACTTACCAGCCCGTTTCCTTGCCGCTTCTCTGGTACATCCAGCACGGCACTAAAGGTGAATCTCAGGCAAAAAGATTTCATTCGATAGCCAGCACTTTTGTTCCTTGATACTGAACACGTTCAGTTCGTAACTCATTTGAAACTGGTCTTTCAAGATGGGGTTTCTGCTATTTGATCATGTGTTATACCAAGCAGACCTTCCTCAGAGCYCTCTCCACCGTGCCAGGCCAAATCACCTTGCATTGGCCACATTGCCATCTTTTGGCCCTCTCATTCCCTAGGACATCCCTCTCCAGCCCCTTCACGGCTTCACTGCTGGGTCACCGTTTGCCACAACCAAGTTACTGCTCCACAGGCTTCTCCAGCTTCTCCTCATTGCAGATGAGTCTCTGTGCACATCATTCGTGGCTGTCGCTGTGGTCTGTTTCCTTCGTTCATGTTCTGCTCCCAAATTAATCCCCAAAATGTCCTTTTTCACATCTCTCTCCAGCTCCACTATCTTCTGACCTATAGCTTTAAGGCTGTGGGTTTGATCATGTCCTTTTCTACTTTTGAAATGTCATTTTCCATAAATTTCAAGAATACTCACTATTTCCACTGTAAAAAAAGATCTGCTAAGTCTGACAAGTGTTTATCCATCAAACAGAAAATATTTATAAAATTAAAAGAGAAAAACATTCTATTACTGGGAAATATATTTTTGGTTTCGGAACATGATCCTAGGTCCACTGTTAACAACAGAAATGTTCCTATTTGACATGAAAACAGGCAGGCATGCACAGCCTTTTTTCTTGCCTATTTGAAACACGATCTTTTATTATTTTAGTTTATTCTCTAYGACACAAGAATAGTCACATATATTTTGTACACTACTGCTGCTAGAAAAAAAAGCAAATGAGTAAAAAGAGAAATGCTGCTTCCAGCTCATATGCTGCTTAACATATTTCTGAGACCCATTCCTACAAAGACATAGATTTCGTGCAGACYTCTTTGCTCTTATCAATTTAAAGAAACATCCTACTGAGCAATCCCTTTGGGCAGAGCATTTTTACAGTTAGGGTAGGACCTAATTAGCTATAGGCAAKTTATTCAACCCATTAATAAGGAGTGAAACCGTACACGCTGCACTTTATATCCTGTGGTCAGCTATTTCCCAAATCCCTGGCCCTAGACGAACACTTTCCAGCTCTACATATTCYTTACCAAGATCAACAACAGGCCAGGTTTTCACTGTGCAGGCTGTTTATTATCATTTTAATTGCAGTAACTCATATGTGGTAATAAATGYACCACTCTTTCTCATTTTGAAGCCATTCTGTCTGACTGACTCATGGATTTTTACCATTTTTCTCATCTCCTTTGCTCTTCAGTGCATTCAATCACAATTAAAACCCACCCTGATGTGCTCAGGTGAAGAAGGCTGAGCTGCCTGAGGCGAAGCCACTGGCTGCAGGAAAACACAAAGCAGAGGCACTGCAGGCTGGCAGCCCCCCGGGGCTTGCACAGCCAGCAAGCCTCAAGTGGGAAGGTAAATTTGAAGGATGTTTGGGGAAGAATCAGTTGCACAGCCCATACCAAGAATATATGATCTGTCCTGCACGTGTTTCACGTCCTGGAAACAGGAATCCTGCGCTGCAGAGAAATTAAGCCATTCCCAGAGGTTTCGAGGGCTAATACAACAGCAGCCTCGCCACAGCCCACAGCTCAGTAGCCCTTCAGGTGACAGGTACATTCCGCATCCTAACAGCAGGATTTAGAGCCAATTCCCRGGTTAGTCATTTCTATCCTAAATCCAATATTGCAAGCTGCAGCTTATTTAATGCGAGGCGGCACTGTCATTACTCTACCAGAGCCTTGTCACCTYTTCATTCCCTCCACAAGCAGTCCCATTTTTAGTCTGCCTCTTTTCCAAAGCAAAAATATCATCGGCAAGACCAGCAATTCAACCGTGCTCTTATTCTCCTCGTTGCTTAAATTTTTGTACGAAAGAAAGATTGTAACAATAAGAAACTCTCCATTCTACGGAAAAGGTCAGCATGTACTTACATAATTTGAGGCAAGATCAGGATGCAKATAATCAATTCCTGCAATAAGATAATGACGGAATCAAAGGTTAGAAGTTTCAAAAAAGACCTTCTAATGATCACAGAACAGGATAAGGTTCCATTGCAAATACAGGGAACAACAATAGTGAATAATGCAATTGATTGAAGTGAGATGCCTGTTTTTTTTGCATGGGGGGTTTTAAATGGGGGTACCATTTCTGCTGCAGATCCCTCCAGGGGTTTTCAATCATTTATGTCAAAATTCAGGTGTCAGCTGAAGAAGGGAGGTCAGCTACAAAAAATACTGACCCAGTCTGTAAACTAGATCATGGTTGTTTAGTATGGCTAATTTTAATCACATTTTATCTGTATACAAGTGCTATCGTCTCAAAGGATAACAAAACTGTCAACTTCAGTAAGCAGTGGATCAGTACAGGCTATAAAAAGCGTATTTTAACCACTTAAAACTGTAAATTAAGTACAAGGAAAATTGCCTAAACTGGACCTAGAAAGACCACTAAGACAAATATGTTTTATTCTGTGTACAATAGGTGAGGGAAGTGGGGAGTTAATGCTGAATTAGAGCATTTTATCAGGTATCTGGGCACAGGCTGTACTCTGAGATCCTGGCCCTTGAGATACAACATCGTGATACTTTCTTTAAAAACTAGATCCTGAGCATTCAGCTCAGRTTCTTTAAGGTTAAAACAAACTAGAAATTAGAAACACGTCCAATCAATCATTCACTAAAGCTCACTGACTTATTTTAGGTGAACTGAGCCTAACCAAAAACTATGATATATTCTGCCAGGAGGAAKTCTCAATTCACCTGTGGCTCTGCTCAAATGAACACCTGGGCTGCAGATGAACGAAGAAAAGAGCAGTTGTCTTTATCCACAGGATCAGACAGAACRCTCGGAAACCAGGGAAACCCTGGAATTTTACAGACAGTGATTTTAAATGGCTCTGTGCCTCTGTGCTGTGCTGAAGTCCATAGCACAGCAGTGGGGCAGAAAATCCTMATGCTAATGCACGAACTAGCTCCAGATATGGCAAGCGTACAGTCCTGTGTAAAGCAAAGCAGCAGATCTCAGATGGGATGAGCCGGCACAACCAGCTAAAACATGCAGACAAACAGCCACCAGCCTCCTGTTCCCTCCTGGCCACTGCCTTTCCCTGTGTCTCCAACCACCAGCCTAGTATGGGCTCAATCCTACCTGCACATTACTTACTGATGAAACTACTATCACCTTCCCCTAGGYAGGGTCCCTAACACTAGATGTGTGTGAAGAAATCCCTGCAATATCAGCAGTGAGCCCTGCYGATAGAGCGGGAGCTGGACAAAACAGGTCTCAGGGAAGGGCCATGGCATACTGCTCCTCTCTCCTAGTGTYACTGGAAATGAACACAAGCCAGACTTCCTCCTTCTCAAAATGCTSTATCTGACAGGCCCACAGCTTCCTGCAGATTTATTTGGCCTGAAGCTACATTATTTTGTTGCCAACCTCATAAAAATCATGTCCAGTCACTCTGAATGTGAGGTAAGWCTGGCTCTGTGGGATCAGTGACTCTGTGATTTGTGATGGCATCACTATACAGATGTGCCGTGCACTTTCTTCCTTCCACAAAAACTTCTAGGATTGAGCAGATGAGAAACAAAAAYGAATAGGGAGATCTCAGTTGATCCTAGAATGCACATATGGATCCAGACATTTTATTTGTTTTAGCATTCTTCAGTCACCAAAAAATGACAACATTTCAAAGTTTTACTCCCTCTCCAAAAATGGTGAGAGAACTGCACGGAGTTTCTGCACTTCAGCACTGTTAGGAATCCAAAATACTTGGATATTTGGAAGCTGCGACTCCAACTGTACCTTTTATCCTCATCTTCCTTGAACTTTGCCTCAAGTTTGTAATAGATTTAATAAGCAGGTCCTTAAGGACATTCAGCATGAAAGTATTTAATTATTTCAGCTGTCAAGTATGAATTTGAGAATAATGCAACCCAGAAAACGTTTTCAGGAGTACTTTTTGCAAGGCAATTAAGTCTCCCAGTCAGTGCCCCCAAGAAGTCAAGGAGAGAATCTCCTTTGGCTAATGGTCATTCCAGTAGGTCCTGGAGGATCTCTGTGTGCTAACTGCAGGCTGCTTTTGGTGCTYGGGGATCCACATTTCAGTATCCCTAGTGCAACACTTTATAACATCTTTCCCCCCATGGTCTCAAAGTCTTGGCAATTAGTCTCAGCAACTCATTACTAATATTGTTTGTTTGTTTTGATTACATGGAGAAAGCTACTTAAGGTATTAAATTAAAATGCAGTCCTCACTTACCATCATCCATAATTCCTATRGTAACTCCTTTCCCCGTGTATCCCAGCTCCCATGCTTCCGCTACATTAAGGTCAAGTCCAGGTGTCCCATCTGCTTGACCAGTGTTAATCTAATACATCAGTGGAGAAGAAGAGTTTTGTCATTAGATAAAGCCCATTTTTGAGGAGAAAAAAAAAAAAAAAGCCAGATTTGATAGCTTCATAAAACACAGGAAATGTATTAAAAAGGCAATAAGGAACACTATTCGTAATCCAAAAGAATAATCTTAGTGGACAAGGTGGCATTGCATTTACAAAATATTTCATCATAAATATGTAAATATTAAGATTGACTGACAGAGTAAACATTTTTAATAGAAAGATACTGCTGATCACTTTCAGGGAAATACTCTTTTTTAAGAGAAAAAACTTTTCCTTATAAACATTAAAAAATGAAAAAAAATYAGCCAAATATAAATTTCTTTTGCCATTAGCTTAAGGCCAAAATATATCAGTTTTCAGCCCTGCTTTTGAGGAGAGAAAATCAATAGAACAATATTAACACTTCCTTAACAAAGAAAACTGTCAACTTTTCCTAGCTAGTATATTACAACTTTTTATTATAATTCTACAACAATGTCTTACCTGGCAACAGCCCCAACACATGAGGCACGTGGAGTTTTAAGGGTCATATCAGTACACCAAGAAAGCTGGCAGGACACCAGTATAATCCCCCTTTAAAGTCTCCTAAAACTCTTTTGATTGACTAAAATGAAATTTATCTCTAGGAATGTGCTGGGTCTTCCCAGCATAAAAAGGTACAGTTTTAAAAAAAAAAAAAAAAAAGGAAATATTACCTTAGATCCACTCTGAGCTTCGTGTGAGGTGTTCAGAAAGAACACTTGCAGGACACTGCAAGAGCACAGAATAACTTGCAAAAAAAAAAAAAAAAAAAAGGAAATATTACCTTAGATCCACTCTGAGCTTCGTGTGAGGTGTTCAGAAAGAACACTTGCAGGACACTGCAAGAGCACAGAATAACTTGCATGCTAATTATTTATGTATTACTACTGTAGGTTTCCTTCAAAAACGTACCAGGTACCACTGCTTTGTAAATAAGGGGTCATTCATGTTGATGTCAATCTCATTGATGTCTCTATATCCTCGCTTTCTTCTGCTGAAGCCTTCTTGTTGTACAACTTTCTTTACCTGGAAGAGTTAAGTTTCACATCTTTATCTCAATGGTCTTAACCGCAAAGATGTATCAGCCCTGCTTTCACCGGAGATAAGGAGTATGCAATGACCTCGTGTCTGTCCATCTTTCTCTGGGTCATTCACTAGCAAACTCTAAATTATTCCAGGTTTGCAGAGAAGAAGAGAGCTCAAGAACCCGGAGGCATTTACCTGGAGGAAAGATACATCCTGGACAAATTTTTGACACTTGAGAATCTGCATAAGAAAGGAGCTCCTCCCTAAGCCTCCCAAGTGCATCCAGTGTTACCATRTTCTTATGCCTTGCAAAAGTGCTGTCATGTTTGGCAGCTCCTTAGCCTAATGCCCGGAACCAAAGCAGCATGAGAGTCTCAGCATCTTTTTTTTAGAAAACAAAACAAAACARAACAAAAAAATCTTCATCAAAGAGGAAAGCTTAAAATCATGAATTGAGCATACACTGTAGTAGAGAAAGAAAGCAGAAAGGAAGCTAGCATTTCTTTAGGTATTTTCTTGAAAAAGATCTAGGACTATTAAGTAGATCTCATGACTTGAGGAGCACTATTTTTTGTGCATGGGCTTGGCATTTCTGATTAAGGAGATGCATACAGAGTTACAGTTCTGTGTCACCGTCACTCATGTCCTGGCATCTCCCTATAATATGAGCAGAAAAAGAAATTCATCTAAAGGCTTCCATCACTTGAATCACTCCTAAAGTTGTCCTTCTGTCTCCATAAATGTAAGTGGCAGTCTCAAAAGACGGGGTTTGATGACGTGCCTAAGGCTGAGATGAAACTGGGAAGCAACCAATGGTGGATAAAAGCTATTTTCTCCCACATTCTCCCTGCTTCTTTATAATCCTGCAACCCTGATACCAATTAACAGTGAGCAGATTGGGGCAGCATGTACTGGACGCTCTCAAAGAGGCTACTGGAAACCACTCCTTTGTGCTGAAAGGCCAWTATCTATTTCTGAAAGTCTGCTTGTATGAAACCTAGCTCCTTAGCTGAAGGTACATAATAAGTAAAATAGTTACTTGGTAAGTGCTTTCACTTATATCAGTGTTTCTATTATTTCAGTAGGTTCATTAAAAGCACAGCAGATYGAAAAGAAAGAAAAGAATAATAMAAGAGAAATTGAAAAGAGAACAGCACAAAGTAGAAACCATCTTCTGTGTCTCTAACGGTGCCAAATGCCCGTAGGGAGTAAAGAAATGTATGAGGAGATGGTTTGATGCCTCTAGAATAAAGCTCAGTGATGCCATCGAGACAACAGAGCAATCATCTGTCATTAAGTCTTCCCCGGTACCTCCGCCGCCGCGGTGCTTGTGAAGCCCAGGCTGTCATTACATGCAATAATTACGTGCCGAAGCCAGCCCTCACTCGAGGGGTGCTGGGGAAAGAGGATTCATGGGCTTGCGTTCCCACACGAGACTAGCACCTCTGCATGACATAGGAATTAGCAGAATAGGTTTTCTGCTAATTAAAAAGGAATGCTGCAGAGCTCCGGCTTTTCTTTGATAGCCTGGGGGACGTGGCGGGAGCAGAAATAGCCCAGGCTCACCTTCACTCATTAAAATAATCTCATTTTGTCTTAAAAATGTATTTTACTATAGAAACGTGTGATTTCACGTTACATATTACAGTTCTGTGAGACAAGAAAATATACCTGTAAAAAAGGTTTAGGCTCCCCTAATCTAAAGCCCCTCTGCAGGCTACTTTCTGTATACTGCGTGTGGGGAGCTGAGTGTACATAGCATGTCTAGAAAGCACCAATCCCAAGATCAGAATACATCTGGATATTCCAGAAAAAAAATCCCAAACCAGCAAATTTTTCCTTGTCAAACAATGAAGTAATTCCAGTGATTTCCAAGCAGCGTTCATTTAGGGTGTGTAGATGGCTGACTCAGGAGAGTCCTAGTCCTCTCCYCAACAGTGTTTCTACATCAGTTAAATGTTATTTTTCCAAGCTAGAAACTTGTGCTTTCACACCCTTCTCTAGATAAAGAAATGGACTGCACCTTATTCTGCTTCTGGCTTCTGCATTTCATCGAAGGAGGGCAGACTTCCCTGGGTCATTTGCAACATAAATGGATTATCACTTCTTAGGTAGCACGGTTTAAAAATACAAGCGCTTTCCCATCCGGCCACGAGAGAACTTGGGATCTTGTCTTCACAAGAAGAACAGTAGAAAACCACTGAAATACATTCTCGTCTTGTAACGGCCATAATCCTGTGCACTTCTGCCAAACGCAGAACCAGCCCTCTGATCAAATGCAGATTGTTTGTGAGTCTCAGGCTTCTGGCAACATCCTATCGGAAGGATTTGAGCCTGTGATGCAAACTAGCGAAGGGCCATGATCTTCCTACTAAAACAGCGGGCTTTCTGTCGTCTCCAAGCTAGGCTTATTTGTCAGCAACGACAGCCTTTTGTTCATTTCCTTCTTAATTCATTTATTCCTTCTTCATTTGGATGCAGGATTAAATAGCGAGCAAAATCGTCTATTTCAGTAGGATGTGACTAAATCACATAGAAAGTACTAGCTGCATTCTGATCAGAAAGAAGGTTGCCTGTCAAAGAAGGTAGCCTGGAGATGATGAGATACTTCAAGGGAAAGTGGTTCAAGTATTGATTTTTAATATATCTTTACTTATGCACGGTGCATAAAGTCACCCGGATGATAATAAACCAGCAGGATCCTGATGCAGTACAAATTGACAAAATAATCAATTGACTGCAATACTGCTCCAGGAGGGCGAGAAACCAGAGCACTCTAACTGAGCTCTATGCTCCTGTGAATGCCAAGATAATCAGCTCCTCGTTTTGAAGGAACAGGGTTAATTGTACTGTTGAACTCCTGCAGTTAATGACTCTGTTACATTGAGCATAAATGACAGATTTACTAAATTATACCAGCAGGTTTACAAAAGTTGAAGAGCATACATAACCCTCAAGCACAAGAATTGAGAACTTCAAATAAAATGCAGAGAATTAAGGCCAAATACCAGCAGAAGAAGACAGTTTCATTGAGGACATATAATAGGCATGGCTCGTAAGAAACAAAACCATAGCAGTAAGGTCATCGACCAAAGAAGKGGTGGATCTTCTACCTCTAAAAAACTCTGTGCCATTGCACATCCTTCAAGAAGTCAGGCCCTAGACCCTACAAATTGGGCTAAGGAGCCATCTCCCATGAAGGGTTTGGAAGAGCACKTCCAGACACACGAGGTTATGGTTCAACAACCCACCTTCAGGTTGTCGTGACTGTGACTCCTATTGTAKTTACCACAATTTTCTGAAAGCAAAGAATCATGGTGACAATAAAAGAAGAGTCTAAAACACTATTTGGTGTAGCTATTCTCCCAACATTTGTTCCAATGGGTAACCAGGCTCCTTCCCTCCATGCTTGATGCGCAGACTCCAGCTCTGCTGGCCATGGGGACATGTGGGCCTCTCATATTGGAAAAGGTGCTGCCCTTTTCTCAGAACAAAAAGCACCCAAATAATCATGGACTTGCCACTRTTAAACTCCCTTAAGAGGGACTGGTACTTGCTTGCCCAGCAAATTCCAGGGCATCCCAGTTTCTGGGATACCACTGCTAGAAGTCATAACACCAGAGATATACAGCAAGTTCAGCAGCAATCAAACAACAATAAAGTGGGCAGCCTGAACTCAGAGGTTTCACTCAGAAATTAACCTTTCCTGATGGAAACACAGTTTAATGAACTCATGTTGCAATCAAGTTCACATTGTGAAAAAAAAAAGGAAAAAAAAAAGAGAGGCAAGAGAGGCAAGAGAGGCAAGAGAGGCAAGAGAGGCAAGAGAGGCAAGAGAGGCAAGAGAGGCAAGAGAGGCAAGAGAGGCAAGAGAGGCAAGAGAGGCAAGAGAGGCAAGAGAGGCAAGAGAGGCAAGAGAGGCAAGAGAGGCAAGAGAGGCAAGAGAGGCAAGGGAAAAAATTGACTTGCTTTTGCATTACTTGGTGACCTTTCATTTTCTTGATATTAGTTCAGTGCTTGGTAAATAAGAAGCTTTCAAAAATAAGGGAAAAGGAAAAGAAATCAATATTTTTTTGTCCATTTAGCAGGTCTCTCACAGTTCAGTGACATTCAGGAAGCGCTGAGTAAAAAGACAAGGAATCAATGTGTACGAGGAGGCTGCAGATCATATTCAACCTGCTCAGTTAGGCAATCAATAGTGCTCCTCCAGCTTCTACTTTGAAATTCGAGTGAGTTGGTTAGGCAGTAATGCAAAGCAAATGCAGAGAAGAGAGTGTCTGCAATGGAAAAGGCCATTTTGGTAAAMCAGAAATTTTTAGTGTGTCCTACTCCTTTTAACAAAGTCTTTTTGCTCCCAGACAGAATTTATTGAGGTCACCATCAATCTTGCAAATGACAGGGGAGTCCCAGAGCGGGTCTGGGTTTTATCTCTACCTCGCCTCCGGTATAAAAGAGTTTTAGTTTAAATGAGAATCAGACGCAGTTCATCTTTGAGATCACAAACCACTTGCCCTAGAAAACGGCATTTCTATATACATCTATTCAATGAAAAGCAGAGTAGTGCTCACATTATCCAGAATCTTTAATTTAATAATTGCCTATTTATAGGACTTTGGGCCACTTCCTATTATCTTGGATATTCTTCCAGCACACGACAGTTCATTGGCCCTAGAAAGAGAGAGWGACCACATGGTCCACCCTTACGTAACACACTTAACTAAAGTTGACATAAAGATTCTATTAGAATGGTTTCCACACACACGATTAATCTGCCATTTGATAGGTCCCATGAGAATACAAATGCTCACAGGGTAGAGATTTCTCTAACTCTGTTGATTTTAAGTTAATTTATTTCAGGAAACAAGCTTCAGACAAGTGGGAGTTGTGAGAAAATATCTATTTGGAGAAAACCTTGTTCCATTTGCTTTATTTGAGGAAACTCAACTGCCAAGTAAAATTGTTCTCTTCTTGTGAACAGGTGGGCCCTTCACCCACCCTGAGGCAGAAAGCGCTTCCTGTATAGGTGTGAATATTAGTGGAGATGTCCAAGGCCATTCCCAATCATTTAACATTTATAGTAGCTTTGCCATTAGCTTCTTTTTTTTTTTTAAAGACAACAATTTACATTATAGACATTAAGTTGAGGTGCAATGGCACAGGCAGAGCCAAAAGAGCTTTATGATATAACTGTATAGGTATCTACTACCTATATGGATATACATCATTAATTAGGAAACTGAGTCAGCAGAAGACTCAATCTTAAAGCGTGTCTGCAGCAAATGCTGAAAATAGACCCCTTCTCCTCAGAGTGATTTCTAGATCTGCACTTCCACGCTGGCTCCTGACCTATGCTATAACTCCTAGTATTTCCACTTCACGCTCTGCAGACTCATTACCAGTCAGATTTCATCTCAAGCTCATCATTTCATAGAATCATAGAATGCTTAAGGTTGGAAGGGACCTCCAGAGGTCATCTAGTCCAACCCCCCTGCACACGCAGGGTCCCCTAGAGCATGTGGCACAGGGTGGTGTCCAGGCGGGTTTGGAAGATCTCCAGAGAAGGAGACTCCACCACCTCTCTGGGCAGCCTGTTCCAGGGCTCTGTCACCCTCACTGGTAAGAAATTCTTTCTTAAGTTTCTGTGCAACTTTTGATGCCTCAGTTTGTGGCCATTTCCTCTAGTTCTATCACTGGCCACCACTGAGAAGAGGTTGGCCTCATCCTCCTCACTCCCTGTCTTGAGATATTTATACACATTAATCAGGTCCCCTCTCAGCCTTCTCTTCTCCAGGCTGAAGGGGCCCAGCTTTCTCAGCCTTTGCTCACAGGGAGATGTTGCAGGCCCCTAATTATCTTTGTAGCCCTGCTAATTGGTGCCTCTGTGCCATGCAGCAGGGCGTCACCCACAATGATCGCCCGCCAGATGGGCCTTGGCTCATGTCCTCATCTATCTGATCCCCAAGTTCCAGGACCTCGTACCTGTGGTCACTGGTGTGGGTGAGGTGGGGCTGGGGAAGGGTTCTCCTCCCACCCTGAACAGGGACCCGTTTCCATTGTAGTTTGTCCCTTTATACTAATTCTGCCCCCACCACCCTATGGTGAGAGCGTACTGGATTTCCAGATTGAACTGGGGGTTCTCTGGTTGGCTTTCCTGGGAGGAGTGCAGAACAGAGCTCCACCAGTCTATTTCTCTCTTGCATTCCCTAATGGCCCTGAGCCCTTTCTATCTCCTCCTTCAGCTCCACCACCAGGCTCAGCAGCTCATCCACCCGCTCACAGCTAAGGCCGGCGGTGTTTTCACTACTACCTGGTAACCCGTAGAGGCTCAGACGTTCCTCACAGCTAGAGACCTGGCCCGATGCGTGTTTCTGTGGCCGTTCAGTGTGCGGCGCCGCAGTCTTCCTGGTGCAAGCTCTCCGCCGAGCAGAGACCATGGCTTCGCCTGACCTCCTCCCGCTGACGGAGGAGACTGTGGACGGAATTCCCTTACATACCTGGGAGGGGACTCCTTGGGCGCGGGGCTGCGCGCACGGGGTCAGCGCCGGGGCCGTCCTGCTCAGCGGCTTTCCCCGCAGTGCTTCACCTCTACCAGACAAGGTGCTCCGGCACAAGCGTCCGCTCCAGAGCCCTTCCCTTCAAGATCCAAGCCTTTGTCTTCTTGGAAAAAGTACAACACACCATCTCTCTCGTGGAGTTGCTTTTGTGCATTAAACTCTTCCCATTTCAGCAGTAATTATGGTTTCTTGTCCTATTGTCACATTCATTAAAGAACAGCGCATTGCTCTGTCCTTTATGTAATATACTTTTTTTTCCTGGGTCTACACGCTTCCTAAGTGGATTTCAATTAAAGAAAAAAAGTGCAATTTTTATGTTTTTTTTTTATGGGCTATAGCTTCCCCAAAAGCTCCGAAATAACATTCAGTGGCGATGATGTTAGAGCAGTTCCAGGTTTATCTTCCCTGCAATGGGGCTAGGGTTCTGTTCTGTGACCAAATGACAGCGTTTCAATTTGGGAGATTCTCTAAGAGGCATCTGTTTCACTTCGGGTAGGCAGCCATCGCACACGGCCACTTTCTTTCCTTCTGGCAACTCTTGCCCTCTCTCTCAGGACTCAGTTCCCCACCGCACCATGTAAGCGGGTTGTTTGCCCCCATTACTGCCCGGTGCTGTCAGCACTTCCCCAGCCAGATGGCAAGGACATCTGCAGAATTTGGTTTAATCACCTGCCCATTTCGATTTAATGAAAATAATTCCTATTTCTACAGAGCTGCCTGCCTGCCAGGATACAACAACAATGGCCAAAAAGTCCAGACTTCTTCCAATATTTCAAAACTGCATTACTTAAATTTCAAGGTTCACACGAGCACTTGTGATATATGAGGGAGCCTTTCTGGTCTTTTTTTTAAAGCCTTTCAGACCTCTCTACGGCTCTCTCAGTGGAGATGAGATATGGAATTAGAAAACAGTCATCTTCCCAAAGCGCTGCCTGGTGGGAATTAGATGGGCTGCACAATGTCTTCTAGCAGGAAATTGCATAACTAGAAGCCAGAGACAAAACAGAAGCCAATCTCATGACAGAGGGAAACCACAATTACGCTGCTGCTCCCATTCACGTAGAGCATGGTTGTTTACAGCATAGCATAGCTCCCTCTTTATTCCATTACCACAAAAATGTACGGGATAGAGAAGGTGCGTACGCCTGTTCTCCTCCTTTCCTCGCCCAGGAGCAAATGAGCAGTGATTTGCATTGACCTGGCTGTACATGGTGAAGGTTGCAGATGCCTTTGGCCCAATCTCAGAGCCAGAGCTTTTCTTTTAACTATCAATTTGATTTTTTTAAGCTATCTCCCTTGCAAGTTTCC
This sequence comes from Eudromia elegans, assembly GCA_003342815.1. Classification (NCBI taxonomy): domain Eukaryota; kingdom Metazoa; phylum Chordata; class Aves; order Tinamiformes; family Tinamidae; genus Eudromia; species Eudromia elegans. Next base: position 2,213,999 of record PTEX01000117.1, on the reverse strand, counting down.
CTGCCAAACTTGTAGAATGCCCCACTGCTCATCCCCAAACCCTGGTGAGGAACAGCACCAGGCAGACACAGCTTGGTCAGGGCACTCTCCTCAGCACATCCACAACGCAGCTATAAGATCATTATCCCAATACAAATTCTTTGAACTATTGCTAGGGTTTTTTGGGCCAGAAACGAGCATCTTTTCAGTTCCATTATTAGCATAAAATAATTAGACTTTGGAGTATATTTTCCTTCCAGTGCACATACATAATTTGCATTAACATTAACAGCAGTTTCTCTATTCACACTCATTGAAAGGAGGCTACACCCCAAGGGACTGCCATAGACCAAACCCTACCTATGTTTTTGCTTATCACTGAGGATTGCCACATACCCCTGTAAACCGCTCTTATCATTCTACACTTTTGCTCTTCCTAGCTTACTTCCACCAAGACAAACGTCTAGCACATCAAAGAAGAAATTCAATTATTCAGGGTTCACACACTGCAAGCCACCAAAAATGATGCATGCAAATTCTACAGAAATCACTCCTCATGTCTAAACTTTGAGACCCAATTCATGCTATAAATTTCTTCAATAAAAATGCTTCCTTTTGATGATGAAACCACACCTGTTTGTTACAAAAAGTGATGACTCTCCAGCTAATATTGAAAGCGCCTGCTGTCTGGCTAATACTAACATTTCCTGCACATTTATGGACAGTTCTTCTTAGTCCCTTAGTCCTTGTTTGGAAGTCCTTAGTTCCAAGGAGTCAGCACTAATCCATGTGGTGGCAGGTACTGAAGTAGCAACGGAGACTTCACAGAGCCTTCCTTCACCCTGAAGGAAGACCTGGGGAGATCCACTACTACAGCACAAGAATCACCTTCAAGACTGGTTTGAACAGGTATCTAAACTGGGATACAGAGTCATATTTATCTTGGGCCACATCATTCTAAAAAAATCAAAATCCTCTGGTGCTAAATGGTAGAATCAGACATGGCAAGCTACTGACACCACCGTGACATCAGAGATGAAGTCTTTTGTTTGGAGCCTTTTCTTTTAAGGGTCAGGTTAGCTGCATCCATGAATGACCATCACAGCGGGGAAATGATGCAGACTGAATCACAGTGCCAGAGAAACAGCAGAATTACATCTGGAATGAAAATGCTCTCTTTTACCAAAGTGAATTTTACTCAAAATGAACTCCCTTTTATGAGATGGCTGGTAACAAGAATTTTCGGCAAAATAGGGAACAATGAACTAAGAAAAACCTGGAAAAGGTTCCTGAAAAGAACTCTAAATTATAATCCACCTCTACTGGGTCAGGCCCACCCCACTCCTCACCCCCTTTTACCAGGGGCAAACCCAGTTTAAGTTTTTCCTTCTTGTTTCTCCTCGCCCCTTGGCACCCTGGACTGTATAGCAGAGGAGATCAGGGAACTACTGACTTAGAAACAATTTGCTCTACTCTACTTTCTACTCCAGTTTAGAAACAATCACTTCCTTGTGTGGTATTTTTTAAACGCAGTCATATTCCTCTTCCCAACAGCAGCTATTCCTGCATCGAGAAAGGTGGGAATGGTGCCAGAGGAACAGATAGTCAGCACAGAGGATTCAGGAATATCTAAAATCAGAAGCACCAATTAGAAAAACATAAGGTGAAACCCTATTTGGTGGAACAACAGTGTACGTTTGTTATTAGCTTCTTGGCTATGATTCCAATCTACAGAAGTGCAAAGGCCCAGATGCCACTGCCACTTGCTCAAGCATAATATACAGACTCACTCTTTTCTTTTTTTAAGCAGATCTGAGCTTACATGATGTTCCTTTATCCACAGCTGTTTTCTGAGTCCTTCACATTTCAGATATGGATGTTTGGATAACACACCCCCACAGCTGACTGCAGACTGAAGTACTGGTGGACACAAAAATGGTTACACATTTTAGGGAGACAAAATTTAGGGAGAAGTTGTTTTTCCACAGATCCTTCATGAAAATCCACTGAGTCCAGAAGAAATGCTGCATTGTTTCAGTAAAAAATTATCTAAGCTTTTTACGGAAAATATGTCTATGGAAAATATGTCTGAAAATAAAAGCGCTCTTTCCTGTTGTCAATCTTCATAACAAAAAATAAAGTGAGAACTGAGATAAATTCTCTCGCATTCCCCCTCTCAGTTTAAATCAGGACTTGATAAAAGATGCTTAAATCAGAAGTAAAAACATCCATCGTGTCTACTATCTCACCTAGTCTGGTTAGATAGATGGTTGCTGTTTTTATCAGGCAAATGTAATAAAAGAGATTTTTAAATTACTTCATAAAATGGATGAAAACTATTTAGCATTTCATTTCACATCTCCATCTAAATGATAATACGCTCAATGAAGACAGAGCATCAGCCTGTAAGCAGTGCTGTAACTGGGGTTAGTGCTACAGAGCTGTCTTATTCTGGTGCTACACTGATGCTCCTGGCATCTAAGGCAGAAAAACTGAAAGAAGCTGAACACTAGCCTGTTACCTGTAGACTCCCAAGAGACTTTGATTTCCATAGGTAAGTAAAATAGTGAAAACCGTGGAACACCTACACAACCTGGCCTGCTGAGAAATGCAGGAATCAAAGCATGGTAAGTCAAATAAGTTCTGCATAATTTCTCAAAAAAAATAGTCATTGGGCAGCAAAGAATGAAACAGTAAATGAAATGTGGAAAATGTTAGCTAGGATAAAGCCTTCTGAGCACAAAGACCTCTTACTCAGGTCTTCATCAGCACTAGAAAGGGAAATGCGTTTTCTGCATCCACTGCTGCACATCATCAGATGCCCCAGGGTCCGCAGCCCCCAGGGTGAGCAGGTGTAGTCCTGGAAAAGCTGGAAGGAGCCAGGGGGATGCAGCGATGGGAGCAGAGGCAAGATGGCCAGCACTGCAGCACGATCAGGGACAGATGCCTCCAACCAATTCTGTTGTTATTTTACGCTTAGGTAGCATCCAGCACGGTAATTCCCCCTGTGCCTTTAGATCATGCATGTGGAAATGCTAAATGACAACAGTAATTACAGTTTAAGGTTATCGTCCTTTGTCTAAGTCCTTTTGGCTAAGCTCATCTTTTAGTCTCCCCAACCATTCTCGCTCCAGTTTGCTCACTGCCCAGGTTTGGCCAAGACCACTGAACATCACACATGTCTATGGCCCAGACTCTTCTTCAGCCAGGGGACATCTGGGATCTTCTGTTTTGCTTGGTGGACCTGTTGGAATTTAAAGTTCCTCTCTATGGATTTCCTTTGTTTGGGACATGGGCTTTCATTGTTTTCTACTTTATAAGCAAGTAGAAATTATTTGCAAAGATTTTTTGACTTTCTGCCTCAGCCCGAATTATTGTTCTCAAGTCAGGTTTTGACACCTTGCACAAGCATCTCAAACACAGCACTAGTAAGAGAAGCAAAACTGGTAAACAGCTATCTTTACCAAAGTATTTTCCTCCTTCACACAAAAACATCACTCCACACTGGATGGCCTGACATGACTCAACCTCAGTTTGACTCATTCCACTAAAAAGCCATGTCCTTTTTTAAACCTCCCTATCTCAATCCGGAGTTTGCATTTCTTTCAGACACACTAATTTTCTTCCAGTCCTCACCAACCCATGAAACCACGTGACAGCATTTCAAAAATAACCTCTCGAATTCCACTGATACATGTGCATATCAATTCTAAACTTCAACAAAAAGACAACCACCACAAACAGATAGATAGATAGATAGATAGATAGATAGATAGATAGATAGATAGATAGATATTGTTAAATTGCTTACTGCAGAGAAAGTTCTCCTCTTTACAGGGAGATATCTAGCCACAGAATTCCTTGTATCCTGTCACCAACACTCTTCTCCTGGAGGTAAAAACACTCAGACCTCACTTTCCGTGTGATGCTCCACTAAGACGTCCGCCGTTTCAAGCTATCCCGTGCTAGGCTATGAGTATAAACTGCTTTTGCTTTTAGAGCAGTGCACCACTCCATTCTCCCTGAGCCCTCAAAACCTGTGCGTGAGGAGTCTTTAGGCAGTACTGGCCCCGAGGGAAATCCCAGCTGAAAGGCAGAAGGGCAGGGTGAGCTGAGCTACCCAGGATTTGCTTGTGCTGAGGGCTTCAAGGAGTCACACATCAAAATGCCTCCGAGACTGACACCCAAACCAGGTGTAAAAAAAAATTATGATGCAAATATCTTTTTTTTTCAGCAGTTGAGCAGGAGGAAACAGTTGGCTTGGATCCTTTTTTGTTTCTATCGCTCGAAAAAGGCCATGGGCCAAGGACCCTGTAGAGGTTTATGATACTTAACCAGCAGAGAGAGTTTTGCAGATTTGTAAAAAAATCCTAGCTCTGTAAGAGGCACTCTAGCCTTTAAGTACTTACTTAACCCCCCAGATTCAATTACGAAGTCCTCTGAAGGGAGCACCGAGTTCTCCATCTCCGTGAGGAGGAAAAGGCTGAAGGTCTGGGCAATAATCAGATGCCCGTTTCAGATGCTGTTTCTTACCAGCTACTTCTCCTCGCAGCAAATGTACTCTCCGTGTTACTATGGAAAATGGAGGCAGACCTACGGACGGCCAGAAACCGGATTTTCATTTTGAAGGAAATAATGAAAGTGAAGCAGTCAGGAAATGAAACCTTGCAAAGCACCTTGCAAATGGAAATGCTGAAACAAAATTAAACTCTTTTTTACCCAAGTGAAATGATTCAGTGAAATGAAATATTTTTACTTTAATTCAGCATTTAAAGTATAAAAAATTCAGATTCTCTTTCTGTTACTTTGAAGTTTACTCCATTAGAAATGAAATGACTTAAAATCTTCTTCAAAATAATTTTTTTGTCCTTAGGAAAATAATATTTTTTTCATTCCTTACTAATTTCTTCTTTCAACACAATCTGCCTAAATGATGAAAAGATCCCTGAGCTTTATGAGACATGAATATGGCTAAATCTGAAACCAAGGAATTTAAAAAAATGACAAGGACAATTCTCTTGCCCTTTTTAGAACAGCAGTAGTCCACACTCAAATACTCTTCTATACTCTTCTATAGCAAACAAGGGAATTATTCTAGAAAAAGTTCATGTTCCAAAAGAAATAAGATGGATTTCAGTGAATGTCTTCTCTGTGGTTCAGAGAAGAAAATAAAGCAGAAAGCAGTGTTCAATTCCGTCAGTATTCCCTGCTCTAGGAGTAGCAGGATTTCCGTGTGAACTCTGTCAGAGTGCTTGCTGCCCTGCAGTATCAGATCCATTAAACGTGAAAGGCTGATTACTAAAAGAAGAATTCACTTTGTTGTTAGCTGAGCAATGCAGCAGTAACCACGGGGTATAACGGGCTCACAGGGCTGGAAGCGCTGCCAGGAGGCAGCAGCTCGGAGACGAGCTGGGCATCGCACAGGATGACACGGAGACGTGCTGGGGACTGGGGCAGCAAGGCTCGCTGCCACCAAAGCCAAGGTGGATAGCAAGGACTGCGGTCGGTCCTTCTGGCTCCAAGAGGATATAAAGGGCATCTCCCGTGCACGCAACTGATTCCAGTTCTCAAATCCTTGCTGAGGGCACAGCCAGTGCATCTGGACTTCCTCCAAAGTAAGGAAGCAAGAGGGAGTGTGCGGAGGTGGCAAGCAAAAAGAGAACCAGCTACTAATGCTCAGACTGCAGGGTTACATAAGCTGGAGCCAAGCAGTAACTAGCTTAGCGATTCTGCTGTAAAACCAGCGGTATAAAGGAGATAACCAGATCTCACAATTCTGATTCTTCTGCAAAGATTTTGAGTTGCAAAGCTCATGGACACACTATAGTGGATGCTTCCGTAGGAAGGAACAATATTTGGAATCAATGGAGATAAAATGAACAGAGATGAATTACTTGCATCAATGAAATATTAAATCTGACACTAAGAGTGTCTTTCTTTTTAACATTGGGTAAGCAGCACTACAACACATAGAGCGTGTAACATACAGACCTGCTGTCATTCACTAACCACTTCATTTAGGCAGATGAAGTTGCAGTACTGGCCAGAGTCCACTCAGTACAGTATGGAGCTGCTCAACACAACATGGAGATACTGGGGTATCTGTTAGTCCTTTCACTATGTTTCATTCCATGCAGCACCATTCTGCCCCTCAGCATGGAAGTTCACTTGGTCAAGAAGCATTATTCAATTTCAACAACCCATGACACATATTTTAGCATTTTAATTACTATGGGCTATTCTATAAGCATCCAGCTGAAGAGTCATGTTTCTGTGTAGCATCAAATGATTACTGCAGAAAACCATTCAGAAACACTTTGAATCTCAACCTTTAACCATTGTACTCCCCCAAAACTACAATTAACTTTCTCTAACCTTTATAAAACCCTTTTTGCATTCATGGAACACATTATCCACACAAGCACTGATTCCAAGGACGTATTTACAACTCCTTATCGGCCTCCTTGCTGGGCAGCCAGTGATAATATATATATATACACACACACACATATATACACACACACATTCAGGATACTGCTTACATACTTGGAAGACGTGAATTACAGAATGAGCTGCAATAAACTAACAGGCTGAAGTGCTGTCCACAAAAAAAACACTCATCAAACTTGAAACAGAAGCAAAGCAAAGAGCAGGAGTGCAGGCACTGCATAATACATTTATTATGTGGTATAGTAACAGCAATTCCATTTAGCTTGTATCTCTTCGAGTATATGTGTGTTTGTGTGTATATATATACACATACATATATACACACACACAGAATCAGAACCCTGTGATATAAACCCTAATACAACATAGCCAAATGTCCCAGAAAACTATTACCAAGGCAAAAATGTTCCCGAGTTATGTTGATCTTGATTAAATTGTGCATCCCTGGCTACACTGCTTTTTACTTATTGCTAATGATACATAAAGCAAGTGCTGTTGTTCTGAAGTCAAGGCAAAAGAGAAATAAAGTGTTATAAATGTCTTTTACTTCATTCCAAATATTCTATGTTACAGTCCCAAATATATGGGCATTAAACACTACCAGGGATAGTATTTTTAATATTTCCATAGTCTTGCCAAAACATACGCCATGTAGTACATTCCCAATCTTTTAAAAAGGTTTGCTCTCAAATGCCTCCAATATGCCAAATTTTCTGTGAACCTCAGAGATTTGGCAAGGCAAAACAGACTCTCTCCCACGTGTTGTCATGGTCCCAAGGAAGTTTTTTTAGCATGCAATGTACTCCTGCTTAAGTAAGAAAGCAGAGCCGAACAGTAGGCACATTTTACAAACCTACTGGGAAGTTAACCCTCAAGGTAGGCATAAAAAGCTTTCTTATGCGCTGCAGCCTGGATTTTGTCACCCCTCTAACGTCGGTAACTTGGAAAGGGAGACACGCACTCCCAATCCCAGGGATCCAATCTGCCAGGCCTAAGCACAGTTGCTCTTCCAAGCCAGGTCCAGCTGAACTGAGCTTTGGCAAGAGGCAGGGGCGCGGTGCTGAGACACGCTGGCACGGCCACAACCCCAGGGCTGCAGCCCTGGCCTCACCATCGCCCACCGCTGCCGCTTTGAGCGCGACCGCAAAGGGGCACGACTCGCGTCGACGCTGTGTGCGAGGGCTTCAGTGCAGATGCCCGCACGGACCCGATGGCGGCTAGCCGAGCCCGCTGAAGTACTGCGTTGAAATACTCCTGAAGTACTCTCCCCCACAGGCCTGCTGGGCTTCGTGTTAGTCACAGGTCACGGACGCACGCTGTGTGTTCCCTTCGACCAACACACACTACCCTGCTGTCACTCACTGGACTAGGATCACTGCCCACACTGCAGTAATTTAGGACAGGACCAGGGGTAACGGGTACAAACTGAAACACGGTAGGTTCCATCTCCATGCGAGACAGAACCTCCCCATGAGGGTGACGGAGCCCTGGAAGAGGCTGCGGCTCCCTTGGAGATCCTCAAACCCCACACGGATGCCACCGTGTACTCCAGGGGTCCCTGCTGGAGCAGAGGGGTTGGACTAGCTGATCTGTAGAGGCCCCTTCCAACCTCAACCGTTCTGCGAAATAACACACAGCTAATGCCAAAAAACAGTAACAGCATATTGCTATTTTTACTGTGGAAAAATTTCCAAACATATTTGCATAGCACTGTCTATACTTATCAGTTTATTACCTTGCACATTAACTTACACCTTTTTTTAAAGCTAAACCAATTTTAGGTTATCCTGCAACTTTAAACTCTTCCCATGTAAATTGTCTTATGTTTGAGTTGGATGCTACTTCGATAGCAGTCTATCATCCATTTTATTGTAGTCTATCATTCTGCTCTGTGTAGCTAATCTGTACTTCTCCATACAATAAAGCTATACAGGATTGCCAATACACTCTAATATTGCTGTTGATGGATTCTTTTTCCTCTCTGCAGGTATCTTACTATGCAATAGGTTAATTCCAGCCGTGCATTTGCGTAGTGCTGGATATAACTGTGTTTGTTCCACTAGCAGCAATTGCATGGAATATTTCATTTTCTATACTTAATAAGTGCTGTGATGCTTTCCATTAGAATGGCATAGTACTTCATAAATATCATATAAATACACAGTCTAAACACCCAATCCAGCAATACTCTACTTAACATCAAGGATCCAAACATGGAGACAGGGAAATTCTTTAGTGTCTGATTAACGTAGTTTGAAGCAAGGGAGACTACTGGGCCAAACTAAGTGACAGATTAAGCACTGAGGTGACTCAAAGTCTCCACCTTTTTCATATACAGAACAGAAAGAAAGAAAGAAAGAAAGGCTTCTTATTTTACAAAACCTGACTCCTAAGCAATAATTATGACATCTCGACTAAAAAGAGGCCAAGTGCTCCACAGCGGGAGTCACTTTTGGTCCACTGCAAAACACAGCTAATAGAGCTTGCTGGGAACAGTTAATTTTCAGCAGCCTCTTGTTGCATGTGCAGTGTCTGCAAAGGCCAAGGAATTCTAGAAACTAATTTCCCTCAGGTTCAGTTCTCACAAAGCAATCATACAGAATTCAGAAATCATCATTGGCAGCAGCAACATCTGGCCAGGGTGCATTGCGGAGTCATGACACACACTGGTTACTCCACCATGTGAATTTTCAGCTGCTTTCTTTCAGCGTTATCTCAAACACAGACAATTTCATGGTCTAAAGACCTGCTGCTGCTCTGAACTCCTGAGGTTCAGCAGTATTCCCTTACTCCCTTCAGTAGTGCAAGAATTCCAAGTAACTTCCTATGCAGCAGCAAAGCTTTTTTTGCCCCTGCTTGTCATCCGACGCTCCTCCCTGCAGCCTCCGTATCTTCCCGTCTTGCTTTCCCGTTTGGAATGACTCAGGTCACACAACACAAGCTGCATTTCTTATGATCATTATCTTTGTCCTAGTGGTTGTATTGTGGTTCCTCTTTTAACACTTACAATGCAGGTCGAATTCCACCTTCCTATAAATTCTGCCCCAAAATGAACTTTTCAGCTCTATACTATAGTCTTTGTTGCTTTTTCACCTTCATCTTTTCAAATAACCTAACTTAACACACCTTTATATTTAAATAATCACATGCCAAAATCTGCAAGCATCTAAATAAGGATAAAAGCAAAATATTTCATTTAGGTGTTAAATTGAGAGACATACCAATCATTAAATGACTAGTCCATACAGCTGAGTAGTGTCCTCAAGGTAATCTTTTCTTGTTCTGCTTGCCAACTGTTTCTATGAATTACAAACAAGACTTAGAAAGGAACTCTCACCTGTATGGGAAGGGAAAATGAATGATGTTCGAGATGGGGCTGACCTGATAAAGTCACTAATTCAAGAATCAGGCCTCTCTCTGTGCACTGGAACAAACTCTTGGAAGCCACTCCTTGGCTACACCAGACGGATCCCAAGACGACTTTCTACCAGAACAGGTGAAACAGTTACCCATTTGTGGAAGATGCTGTTTTCTGCCCAGCGTGCCTCATTTTGTTGGGATGACTGATGAGAAAGGACTCTTCAGTTCTCGTTTTGTGAAGATGCTGCCAATGCCCTGCCCTGCACACCAACAGTGTACGGGTTTGAGGGGGGCTAGTTTTATTTCTGCACTGGAAAGAAGACATTTCCTCTAATGAGCTTTTTTTTTGGCTGTTCAATATTTATTACAGGTACATAAACTGAGCTTTTATTACTTAAAGTCCCGTTTCCTTCCAAAAGGATGCCACCAGTGCTCCCATAATGCTGCCCAAACGTCTCATAAAACTGATGGCAGCATCAAACTTGTCCTAGGCGCGATCCTTTGGCACACGGGTGCAGTGGTACTGTGTGCTAGAGTAAAACTCTAAGTAGCCTCCACTGGCCAAGTTTGCCACCTCCAGCAGTTGCAGTGCAAATTTAAACACAGGAGCTACGAATGGGAAGGGACTGCTCTGATATTCTCTCCCGTCTCTTCGCATATGTCCCTGTCTCCTGGGGTCCAGGGAGAGCTGGAGCCTCCCCCCCAGACTGAGATAAGCAACCATCAGGCTCTCCATTTACTTTAGGTGCCTTTTTTCACACAGAAGCGGAAGATTTTGTATAGGGCCGATGTCTCTGTCGTGATGAACTGCAGGGAAATAAAAGCCTGAACCTGCCAAAGGAATCAGCAGCCAGATTTCAGCAGCACACAGGCCAAATGCTGATCTTTTCCTAGAAGATGGACCTTACACAGCTACCCATTCACTTCTGGGAGCAAACCAGCTTTCTCCTCACAGACAAAACTCCATGGGACACCTCCCAAGCTTTACTTTGGACAACCAGCACATTAAAACAGTAGGTATTTTTTTTTTCCAAGCTGAATGCCATGACAAGGAGAAAAGAGGGGAAGTGGCAGAGCCCAGTGCAAACATGGCTTGTAAGGGCCACGGCACCCTGGCCACCCACAACCATCCCGCCTCATTCTGGGGCCCCTCGCATGGCTCCAAGATAGGGGAGGACTGAAGGGAATAGGAAGGGACTTGGTCAGGATCATTAACACAGAGGAGCTGATGAGAGAACGGAGACAACTGGCATCAGCCAGAAAGCTGGTAAATCCAAATGAGAGGCACGGAGCAGGAATGGAGAGGGCAAATACACACATTTTAATTAACAGAGCAATGAACTGTATTCATCGCTATGTTCCAGGAACAAACTTGCCTGCCCCCATGACCAGATCTGGAGGAACAGATTTCATCTCCAGCAGCAATCACTGAGTGGTTACCTTCCTTTGAGGAAATAAGGTAATAAGGTAATAAGGTAAGCCTCCTTTGAGGCTGGCGGCTCCCATCTCAACGGGCTACAGCTCTTGTATACTATCAGCTGTGCTTCCCCTTCTAATCCCTTTCAGAAAAGCAAGGCATTCACCATCACCTGGCTGTTTATTTCCAAAGACGTCATCATCCGAGCTCCAAACTCACTCGCTCGCAGGAGAAGATTTTCATTTCACTTTCCCTCCCTCCACACACATTTATATTTATTCCCCCAACACCACCACAGACGCACTTGCATACGGATATCAGTAATGGGGCTCAGCTCTTCTCCGTGTATTAAAGCCTCTTCCTTGAGCGGGATTAATCTTGGCAGCTGTCTGACAGGAGAGACTGTGTGGAAGGAAGATGGTTTTATCTAGAACTTGAAAGAAAGCAAAATAACCTCCAAGAGAATGAACTGAGTTTCAACTCCTGGCCCTTCAACAGAAGGCTATTTGCCAACAGAAACTACCCAACAACAGGAAAAACGCACAAATACTGCTCTAAAAGGTAACACAAGGACCATACACTTCTATTGTGTGTCCACACTCCAAAACACTTCTTAATAATATAGCTTAGTCTCTCTGCAGGAGACCAAAACCTAAAGCAGTTTTAAAAATCACTTTGCGTGATGGAAATCCTGTTGTTTTCCTTTAGCTATGGGGCAGCCAAAGGGCTCTGCTTCCCCTCTCAGCTCCGCTGTACTTTAGAAGGTAGGAACCCTAACAAAAAAATAAATCAGGAAGACAGAGATATTTCCTGCTGTATTTTTCCAAAGCAATAACACTGGAGACACACAGCTAATGACAGACGTTTGCTCCAGCAGAAGCGGGGCTCCCGGGAAAGTTTCGCTTGGAAAACGTCATTCGGCCTTAACCACGTGTGAGGACAGACTCCCTGCTTGCGGCTCCAAGACAAAGAACAGCAGATACCTTGAGAAAAGTATCCCCAAAAACAAACCTACGGCTTCCATTTGGAAAATTTCTGCTGAAGCAATTAATAGATAAAAGTAGAGGAAAATATTTTTTTCTTATTGAGAGCACTGTATTACCCATAGAGGTGCAGCTTCTTCCTTCACTTAGATATCTCACTCTAATACATGCTGCAGATTATTAAACACCAGATTATTTTAAAAGTTAAAAACATAAAAGAAAATAAACTATTTGAAATTTAAGACATGCAAAAGGTAAGTTCTGTAACAAATTTTCCAAGAAGCTAGCACTAAATTTCTCTTATCTAAACCTTTTTTTCCAAATGATTGTTAAGTTACATCTACAGAATCAATGTAATTTGCACTTCCAGTAATTCCTCATCCCAGATGTTACAGATGAACTTGTCTTTTTTGTTCCTAGGAAGCACAGGAACCTTCCTACAAGCTGTCCTACTAGCAGACTGGGAAAGGGACTCCCTCTCTGGGACACGGTTGGCATTAGCCAAAACTCAATGAACACATTCATTTAACTGCCTGTACCTTTGAGATGTGCCCTGAAAATGAAGCCACGGATCCAGCCCAAAAATGTGGGTTACAATAATACTGCACTGCAAACTCCAGATTCCAGATAGAACTTTTGGGAGATATATGCAAGAGGAAAAAGAAAAAAAAAAAATCTTCCTGCTATGTCTTATCTCATTCAAACTTTCAGCTTTATCAGTTAGAAGCTTTTAAAGGGATTTCCTGGCCCAAAATCTATTTTGCCCCAAAGAAACACGCAGAAGAACATCAAAACCTCAGCGCAGCTAGGAATTACGGAAATCCGCCACTGTGGGAGCAGTTTCCGAGCAAGCTTTTCCCGAAAGACCTTCTGCGCCCCCAGCAAATCAAACAACCCAACTGCTGTTCGAAGCGGTCCAGCCGGCCCGTGCGGCGCTCGCCACCCCGACGGCGAGGAGCCCCGCGAGCTCCGTGCTCACGGCGAACGCCGCAGTGCCTCCCTCGTGCGCCCGCACGTTCCGCCCGCTCCGCCGCACGACGCTCGGCCCGCGTCTGCTCCCGCCTGCTGCCGAGGTCGCTTTGAGCCTCGGCAACGTTAGCAGAACTGACGACCAGTTAATCACGTTTGAGGCTGCTCCTTGGGAGGAAGATGCTCATGCTGGATCTCTAGAAAGACACCTTAATAACATCCCACTCCCACCCCCTTCACTGGGAGACTTTCAGTACGCAACTGCTGCATGTACTTAGCACATCTCAAAAGCGATTTTGATAAAAACATACTATAAATTCCACGTAACAAAGCCTTTCCCAGCATTTTAGAAGGCACGCGGAGTATGAGGATGAGGCAGTAACCTGTTTTGCTGGGGCTCTGCCATCTATCTCCCAGGACTCCCAGGAAACTGACGTGGTTCCTCAAGGGACTTAACTGATTAAAGAACATTAATTAATTGAGTGAACATCTGTGCTGTTTTGCAACTAATAATTAAAAACAGCTAGGAACTGTAATTTCTTTAAGAGAAAAGTATACAGAAAAACTGCAGGCTGCTTTCCCACAAAATAGGAACAGGGCTCAGCAACTACAGCATTTACTGTGGTGGTTTTTCCAGAGATTCCCAAGGTCCTCAGCTGGCAGCAGCCCATTTGCTTCCTGCTTAGCCTGACGACAGTAACATTTTACTCTTGGCTTCATGTGTGAACATATTAACCATGACAGCGCTGACATTTGTTGCTACGTAAAAAGGAGAGTAAACGGTCTAGAAAGATGCCATCAAATTTTGAAATTATTTGCGGAGTTTGAAATTAAGTGCTGTCAACACAATTTACGTTTCTGCTTATATAAAAGAATGACCGGAATTTTAATGGCTTCTCCAAAGTGTGCATTAAATAGAAATATACGAGAAATAAAAAGTGATGGCTTTAATTGTTTCCAAAATGTATTACAAGAAACAACTGACCTATTTGGTGTCATAAAAGCTGAAAGACTGTCTGGTAGGACAGAGTAGCTAGGAGGGCTTGATGAGAAGAGTGTCATGTCACGTGTGTGACTGAAATGCTGCTGCCATGCCAGGGGCCAAAGAGCCTTCAGAGTCAGGATACAGACAGGGTCATCCTCTTCCTCACACGGGAATATTCTGTGTTATGTCAACATGAGCCTTTACTCACTAAGGCCCAGCAGGCCAGGGAGCCAAGGCAGCAGTTTGCGCCTCCGGGAAAAAGTGGAGATCAACAGCAAAAATAGCATTTCGTTGCAAGTGAGAGAAGCCAAGTAAGATCCCAGATACCAGAAATTAAGATGGCTACAGAAGGGAAGGCAGATTCACTCAGGCTGCCCATAACAGTGTTTCGTCACGGCAGACACTAAGTCTAGAGCCAGGCAGTTGGTGAGCCAGTCTGGGATCTGCACTGGAGTGCTCAGTTGTGGGGCTGCCCTGAGAATCTGTGCCCTCAGAAATGCCTGCAAACTTCTCAGAGGTTTGCAGAAACGTTTGTTTCCAGTTCCTGCTCGAGGTAGGCTGAATAGATCTCCTACCCTGAGTGTTACTGCTTTGAGAAAACAGGGGTCCAGGAGGAAGTAGCTTTGAACTCTGAGAGACAGGCTGAGCGACTGCCCTGTTTTGGAGCATCCTTAAGAAATTCCTGGCTCTAGTTGTGATCCCTTTTCCTTAGCAGTACAGAGTTTAAAATCTGCTGAAGGATTAACAAATAATCTACTTGCTCTCACAATATCATTCCCTAAGCTCACCTACTTTCTTTGGGCAGTAAATACATTTTTTTGGGGGGGAAATCTGGCTCCACTCCAGCTCACTGCTACTCTGCAGTCACAACTCTGAAGAAAAGAAAGACTCTGTCAACTCCAGCCCAGAGCCTCCTGCGGAAAGGGCATTTCCCTGCAGTCCAAGGGGCTTTTGCTTCTGGGAAGTGAGCACACGGTTCGCAGATTGAGCTTCTGAAGGCAAAACTAAAGTTTGGCAGACTTAGCAGGCAACCGGTCCTGCAAGTGGCTGCATCAGCAGGGAGTGCTTCAGGCTGGGGCCCCAGCCCCTGCCCCCATTGGGGGCGTGTGTGCAGCAAACCTAAATACCAAGCAATGACTGCACAAAGCAGTCTGTGCTTTTATCTGTACAAACCAAAGCTTATGAGACACAAATAACGGTGAAACACTTACCCTGGCATCCTTTTCCAGGCGAAGCCGGTGCTGGAGGCTGTGCCGTCTCCTGGCCTTGGCAATGCCATTGTGATAGAAGAAGTACCCAGCATCTAGAAAAGGCAGCTGCGGAAGACAGAAAATAAGCCACATAGCTAGTGGTTCAAAAGAAAGACGACCTGCAGAAATTCTACCCGGGAAACATCAGGAGGCAACGGCAACACTAAAAAAGTTGCAAACTCCACAATAACTTTCAAAAACTTGATGTTCAACTACATAGAGGAAAGAAAAACTCTTTAAAAGGAAGGGGCTTATCTAGCAGAGAAATGGCTGGCAATACTATTTATCGAGGAAGGGAGCAGGAATGCTTCACACTGGCTTAGCATGTCTGCGATGCTGAGATATATTTTCTTTTTCCTTAGGCTTTTAATCCAACAGAGAAACCCAGAGGCAAAAATTAGTGAAATGAAAATAAGTTGTTGGTGTTTCCTAGTCCTCCTGCACTCTCCTCCTCCGGTCTTTCGACACCTTTTCCATTTGGTTTCAGGGTTGACCATTTGCTGAGATCCCCTTTGACCTGAGCAAGAAAATAGAAAACTGACTCCCAGAAATGCAACTCGTGGAGACAAAAAAAGGACTGTAAAGAGGCAGCTGCAATTCCATTCCTTGCTGCCGCATGTCACTTCTGTGCAGCCACTGCAGCCACTCTCCCAGCGCCGGTTCCCTGGGAGAAAAGGGGGGCACGTGGTGGCACAGCCCGCTACCCAGCTCCTGGATCTGCTCCTAGCAGTGAAAAGCAAAGGGGACGTAGCCCATTCCTCAGGAGGCCCCCAGTCATGGATGGGGCAGCAGACACAGGGGTCCCCCAGCCCAAATGATGCCCCCCACACACACATTTTGTCCACTTAACAGAGAATGCCAAGCTGTAGTCCTTATTTAGTGTTCACTTGGGAAATGCTCACACTCGGGAGAGATGCGGTTTGACCCACCTAAAGAGACATGAAATTCAGCGGCACAGCAGGGAAAGTGTTAAAAAAGAGACAGAGAGAGGAAAGAGGAAAAAAGAAAAGGCACAAGAAGACTGAATTCAGATCACATTCTGTGTGCCAAAGCGCTGGGTAACACTGACTGCACCACTGCAAGAGCATCATTGGGATCTGATCAGCAACACACGTAATCAAGCACCAACAAGGGCCTCAAAGACCCCACCGCACGGAGCTGTAAGGGGACAGGGACCTCACCTGGGAATCCACAGGAGATTAAGCATTCACAGCCTGCCACTATTTTTAAGATGTGGCTAAGGGGGATACAAGAGAGAAACAAAGAAGGCCCTTGTTTCCCAGAGATCAACTTTAACATCAAATTTTAGGTCATTGCTCTGGAGGGGAGGGGAGGTGTGCATGTGCCCAGGTGGGCTCCATCCTCCTGTTACTGCTCACTAATTATCCCCCCAGAAAACACGACCTGAACATGTGCCCAGGGCCTCATTGGGTCTCCCTTCTCTAGCTGCACTGCAGCTGAGGCACAGTGAAAGTGCCTTGCAGCAGGAATGAGAAACCTTTTAAAAACCTTTTCATCCCAGACCTGCCAAAGGCATTGAGGACGCTTATAAATATTCGATGCGAATTTTTAAACTCTTTTTCCCTTCACCCCCAATTAGCATTAAAAATCCTTTTCCTTTTAAGCCCAGTGATGGGAGCCGAGTCTGAATTCCAAAGCACTAAGTGCAGTGACGAGGGCTGCGCAAGGACACGGGCAGCGCAAAACGCAGCAGTCTGGGGCACAGACGGGGCACAGAGCAAAGCCCCGACAAGAAAACACCGATCCAAACGGTGGTGGAGATAGGCACGAGAGCAGAGGGGCCCAACACCCTGCCAGAGCTCACCCAGTGTGACACCCAGCCCAGGTGTCCCTGAAGCCCCCAACAAGGAGCCTCATGAGAAAGCGTGACCTACCTGGAAAACTCAGCATGGATCTCAGGGGGAGCTGGGATCCTCCCAAACCCCAAAGAGCCCCCCATTTTCCAGCATGAATCTTCCCAGCCCCCTTCTCATAGCACCTGTGTACTATTTAGTTGCCTCCAGCAAGGAAATAACGAGGCTCCGTCTCGCTTATCCCGGCAATTCTGTCAGGTGGAGATGCTAGACGGGGCTTCACCACTCCTCAGGGTTAAGCTCCTATTAAAATAGCCATCACAGAACAGCTGACTCTTGTGATATTAACTGATTAATGCACAGTACAACTTTTTTTTTTACTACAGAAATAAATCAGTTGCTTTAAAAATGGCTTGCTTGCTTACTCACGTGTGCGTTCCGCTTTGCTTCATACGTATCCAAGCACCCCCACGGGAAATAGCTACGAGCGCTAACAAGAAAGGATTGGGACTTCTTGCTTTAGAGATCATTGATCTGTTCTTCCTTTTCCACTCCCCTCCCTCCACCCAAAATCAATGGAAGTACTGCAGTACACCTGGTGACATGGATATCTGCTGGTTTTATTCAGGACATCGGTTATCCTCAGAGAACACAAAGCCTCATTTAAAATTATATTAAGTCTTTCTTAAGCCAACAGAAATGTTCCTATAGTCTCCAATGGTTTCTGAAGAGTCCTCCCCGTATCGCCTGGTGAATTTTCTTCTGCTCTGGAAAATATGAAGAATAGAGGCCGATGCGGAATGCAAAGACACTGCAGAATAATTGCCTGTGCATTTTATTTCGTAACAGCCTTTTCTTTGTCCTTACCGCAGGTAGCAACAACAGCAAGATTAAACAGATTTTCCCAAAGGTGGACATCAGGGGATTTGCAAATGCAGGAGAGGAAGTGGGAAAACTGGAAACACTTCCAGGCTCCTACGTCCATGTGCAATTCCCGGGAGTCCCCCCAGTTTGCAGGCTGTTTGTGACTGAGGAGCTTCATTCTGCAAAGCCAGTTTAAGTCAAGCTAAGGTTGTGGATTTGCTATTAATTCTACCAGTGATTTAAAGAAGCCATTTAAGGCCTTTAAGAGAGTTATCCTAGTTTATGTGAATGGACTTTTTTTCAGACTTTTGAAAGAGTTTTTCTAGTTTACGTGAACGGATCTCTGCATTTTAGGGAGTTTTATCCATTACTCACAAGTAACTGTAAAAGATCTTAGTGATTCTATCAGATGTGTGAATCCAGCTAAAGAAGGAGACTTTCTAGATTTGGATTATGTTATTCCCTGGATGCCAACACCACCAGTAGGCTCTTTGATCCGTGGCAAACTCACCATCTAGAGCCGGTGACGGTCACTGCTCGCCTGCAAACCCAATGTGAAAACTTTGCAATAACCGTTTTGTCTTTAGACGTGGATGAAGGAGACACCCTCACCCCGGTGCAGGGAGAAATTACAGAGCTCAGCACCAAGACAAGTCATTGCGAGCACCTAGAGCTCGTGTTGTCATCTCGAGCAGGAACACTTGGCCACTGGGAAAATGAGACGCAGCCTTTCCCAGTCGCCCAACTAAACGGCTCCATAACAATCACATATACAACTAATAAACACACTCATTATTTGGATGAATAAAGGAAATACGATTCTACCAGAAGTCAAAATTAATTCAATGGTCTGAAAACGAATGTCAGAAACACAAAATGCAATTTTTCACAACTTGAGAGAATTTACTAGTAAAGAAAGCAAAAAAAAAAAAGAAGAGAAATTAGACTCTAGCCATTCCTTAGGGGTACACTTCACAATGTGCTCCTGCTCGTCAGGATTTCACGGAATCACTCCTCATTACGCGGCAGAAATTAGATCACAGCCAGAAAACGTACGGATTTTGACCCAGCTTACTAAATGAAGTGCAGTCAGCTGGGGATGCTTAATGCTCCAAGCACAAAATAAGAGTGTTTGGCCACTTCTTACATTGTGTTACCACGGGCCAGGAGCTCATGCACTGCTTGCGTCCGTCTCCGACAGGAGGGCAACAGGGCTCTTCTGCGGACACCACAGGAACACTAAACTGCCAAGTGACATCATCAGTATAGAATTATGTACATGCACACACACGTAATATATACGCATGTCGTTAGGTACCTTTTTAGCAACAGATATTTGGTAAATATTTAAATAAGCTTAAATAATACATGATGGAAATCCCTTATTTATATAAGCACATCTGCCTTAGGGAAAACTAGCACTGTAAGTCTACGAAATGGTTTGATTTAATTAGGTTCTGCACATTTCAGTGGTTTCTCTAGCTAAGCTGCATCAATCCTGCTGACAACAAACAACAGAACTGAAAAAGGGCAATTTATCCCTGTCCTGAGCCACATCCCGCCTCTCCTTCTAAGCACATAACCAAACAGTTTGACCAATGCTGTCACGCTTGAACCTGATGTCAAATTATTTCTAAAAACGCTGAAATAAAAGTAATTCCATACGTTAAAAGCACAGTGTTATGATAGAGTGTGCCTTTACTGACAATTACCAGTACTCGGGCACGGAGCGAGGCAGGACGTGGCTGCCCACCGACACCCTGAATTTTAGCATTTCAGCATAATTTTTTAATTTCATTCCATGTAGCAGTGTGTACAGGACAGATGATGCACACATACAAGGACCCAGCTAACGGAGCACCTGAAAGCCAAGTCACGAGCTCAGACTATAGTGCAGCTTGGACCAAAAGCAGCTGGTTACTGCCAAGAGCTACTGAGGAAAGCACGAAGCAGCGTGAACTGCACTAATGCAAAGATCCTAAGGAGCGTCTGTAGCTGTCTTCCTATTCAAACTCTCCTTTTCCTTCTTCTCCATGTCTGTTTAACACCAGGCTGTCAAGCACTAACAGACAGCGAGCTTCACACGGGAGCTTTGGATGGAGTAGGTCATCCAGTTCCCAGAGTCAGCTCTGGGAGAAGGGTAGGAGCTTAACAGGGTGAGAAAGGGAAGCTCATGGGCTGGAAACAGAACTGATGTTAAATTACAGTGTGGAGACTGTAACTTAAGGTAGCAGGCTTGAAAAGGGCAGGCGAAGGCAGCTCCATGGAAAGCACTTGCAGCAGAGCCAAGGGAAAAAGGTCTTTGGGGGCCGTGCTGTTTCCCACCCCCTGGTGAAGTGGCTGCCCTGCCTTAGGGCAAAGCAGTAGCTACCGCTCACACCGGGACTGGGCCATACCAGGGATAACTTCTTATGTTCTTTATCAACACAACTGCAACTCGGCGAGTGAAGGCGACTGCCCTGGGCGGCTGCAAGGGCAACCCATTGGGGGGGCCACAAAGATCACAGAATCATAGAATGCCTAGGGTTGGAAGGAACCTGTAGAGGTCACCTAGTCCAACCCCCCTGCACACGCAGGGTCCCCTAGAGCAACGATGAGCCGGTTCTGCCTCGGGGACCGCAGCGACGACGGCAAGAGGAGGAGAGCAGCGTCCTGCCAGGCCCCACCTTGTCAACCGTCCCAGGCAGCTGTGAATAAATCTCTGTATTATTAATTACTGCCAATTAACAAAAAGGAGACATTTATTGACGGCAGAAATTGCAGTCAATCTTGCATGTGTTGATACGTTATCTCGCTTCTATTACTCCAGTCAGGCAAGGCGAGTGCAGGTTTTTATTTCGTCTCTCAGAGCACTTGAGCCTTTGGAGCCTGGAATACTGCTTTCTGTGCTGGCGTATGCTACGTTCAACATGAATAAAATATGTTGGGTCTGGAGAGAAAAAATGGAATTTCAAAGACTGAGATTGGGTATTTTAAGCAAATCAGAAGAGAGGGAAAAAAATGCATATGTTGTTTTATCTGAATTTTCTTCTGCACTATATCTGAACTGCAAGAGAAGATGAATGGTTTTCACACTTAAAAGAAGACAAGCACTTTTCCCTGCAAAGTTTCAGGGGCAAGCACAGAACCAACGTGCTAGAGCACAGCACAGGTGGCCTATGCGGCTGCTCAGATCCACTCCTTTCATTGTCCCCACGTCAACAGACACATTTTGCAACCCTGAAAATACCTTCACACTCTGATTTTTGATACTTCTGCACCCAAACTCAGAATGGACAATTATGGAGGAAAGGTGGTTCAGAGTCTCTCCTAAATAACTAAATGTGGTAGAAAACCATTCCTAAAGTTAACAGATACAGGGAAATGGGAGGTCCCTGAGAGACTGCTGGGAATACACCAGTCAAAGCCTTGAAGAGAGGTTGTTCCTGCACTTGGCATTTATAAATGAGTGAGAAAAGTCAGCGCTCACCCAGAGAGCTAATTTCAGAGGTGCAGCCCTTCATTTCACATGTGTTTTATAAAGGGCAAATGGGCAGAAAGGAGGATCCTCCACCTCCTGCACAGCGCAGGCTTTCTTTAACTACACACCTAAGGAAGAGATCCCTCTGTTCAGCCCTCCTTTGGCTTCCGATACTCCTCCTGTAATGCTGCCGGTGTCTTTTCTCAGTACCAGTTAAGGACATGCTTGTAGTATCACAGGCTTGGCTCTGCAGCACAGGGCAGGACCGCCGTATTTGCCCCTTACTCGTCAGGAAGCGGATACCCCAGCTGCCCGTCTCAGCACCGGCGCCCAGCCCTCGTGGAACACATCCAGCATTCCCGTGTCTCACTCGGGAGCTGCTGCCGTAAATCCAGGACGAGGAGGATTTCACGCTGGCTGCGAGGCCACGCGCGGTGCCCACAGGGCCCTCCGCACACCCCACGTACACTGCACCTCTGCCCAGCCCGCAGGCACGGAGCCGACCCCAAATCCCCATTTCGGCAGCACACGGTTTAGCTTTTGGGGATACTCAGGGGAGCTAAAGGCAGAGCTCGCACGGATTTTGCAACAGAAGCTGTGCGCTGGCTTCCTGCAGGTTAGCCAGGAAAATCCTGCCTTTGGCAGCCAGGCAGCTCGGCTTCCACCCGAGGCCGGCGGCAGAGGGAGACCTGGGCTGCTCAACGCAGCTTCTACAGCCGCCCCGCAGCCCGCGTCCTGCAGGGACTTGACCCGCTTCTTGGAGCGTTTGTGCGAGTTCAAATGAAAAGCCAAAGTGAACAGGGTTTTCTGATGACGGGGGACAGCACGATAGGACAAAGGTGAATTTTCCACCTATAAAACACAGCACGGTGGTTGTTACTGCATTTCTCACTGATGTTAGCCATAGATAAGACAGCCCGGAACAGCACAGGAGGGTGTCCCAGGTACAATATTTTAATTAGACCGGCAGAATTTATCTTTAGGATGTTGTGTCTTAACACCCGGCGCTGTGTAAGGACACAAGGTTGTCTTCCACGTTGCCACAAAAGTTGGTTCTTCTGAAAGGCAGGAGAAATTCAAGGCTAGCCAGGGTGCAAGTCAGTGCTCAGCAAGAGCCAGGCCACAGGCAGGCTCCAAGGCCAATGCCTGACAGCAAATAGACGACAAGGATGCCACAGGTTTGGAGGCGCAAGCACTTAACCCCACAGCTGGAAGGGGACTGATGACTTGTTTTTCTAATGAGGAATCCCAGCCTAGAAACAAAAGGCTCTAGCTCTTCCCCAGCAACTCAGAGCCCCTTGTTCTGGTTGCAACATGGCAAGAGGATCCGTCCGTCTGGTGTGATTCCAGAAATGTGGCTTCCAAAACAGGGCTCTCATTACAGTTACTCTTCTGCTGCATAGGTTTCTAGCCTCAGGGCAGAAGAGGAATTTGAAGCTGATGTAGGTTGTAGCCATAGGTATCCATATTGTCTCTTAAAAATGGCCTTCAGACCGTCTTTATCTGGCTCTGATACCACAATGACACCCTTCATTTATAAATCCCAGAGCACAGGTGTGAAATAATTAAGACACTGGCAGACCTGAAGGAAACGGAGCAAGAGATCCGTTCTGCCCGTGTCGGTCCTGCCACTCGCGCAGCGCAAACCTGGAGCCGCATTTGTGCAGCCCTGAAATCTCTGCATGCCCTCAGAAACCTCCTGAGCACACGGAGGCGTGCGAGGGAGAGCAACGACGAGAGCGGCAGCCACCACATGCAGTGCTTGGAAGGGATTTCCCTTCTGCAGGGAAGACTGGCTCGGATCCACGTGCAGGGCTCGGATCCACGTGCAGGGCTGGGAGGTGAGTACCTGCTGGAGAGCAGGCCAGGACAAGGCACATGCAGCACAGGGCTGCTGTGACACAAAAACCCCTGGAAACGCCACGCACTTTGGTGGGTATTTTCTCCATTTCTCTCCCTGACTCTGGGAAAATTAATGGAACTTAAATGAAAAAATAAAAACAAAACCAAAACAACCCTGCACATCCCCACTTGGGCTTTCAGTATCAGACGAAACAACATACAAGCAAAAATGAATTACTCTCACTGCAGTGCATTTCCTGGGTCTCTACCACGCGGGCAATTTTGCAAGCGACACGGCGTAAATAAAATTATAAACGTGGGCAGCTTTATAAATAGCCAGGATTTTGTATCTTCGTGTTCACTGGGCCGCAGCCCAATAAACAAAACGAAACTCATCTGCAAAGGTGAGGTTTAATGCATGCGTTTTGCCAAGAAACAGAAACACGCTCCGTTTCAAAACAGCAACAGAGCGGTTACAGCAGGGCTCTGTAGCAGGGAGTCTGACCTTCTTGTTTTATATTCGACTAATGAATGCTATGAAAGCTTGACAGGGTAATTATTTTAAACTTCAAACACAGCACTCACCGCCAGCAAACCAATCTGAGCCTCTAGTAACGGAGGAACTTCGTGCTTTAGGGATGTGCAAGAGCCTGAGTTTTACAGTCCTCTCTGCACTGACATCTTTACGGTTTGCACAGGCGTGTCCAAGGATATTTAGTAACGGCAGATTTTTGTTGCCGTTGTGGTTCTGCGTTAGCTGGTCAAAGCAGTTGCTGCTGGGATTATCTCTGCATCCCAGGCAGAATGCAAAAACAGGTGAGAACACCTCACAGCGACAGAATAAATTATTTTCACACTTCTTGCACCATACGTGTGAAAAACTCTCAGCCACCACGGTGCAACTGTGATTTAATTCCACCAAGATCAATGGGTTTCCTCTCAACTGTAAAGAGGAGCAAATGAGACTTGCCAGGCAGGACCTGGTGCTCCTGAGCAGGATCCCTCAGCAGCTGCAGGATCAAACTTTTCCAGCAACTAATTGCTTTTTCCCCTCTCATTTGAACACATCACCTCAGACTACCTCTTGGAAACTGCAGCGTTTTCTTTTATGGGGATCCATTAAAATGTTGGTGGATATACAACTTCCACAAAACTTGCTTTTTCTTAGCTTGGTAACCCAAAGTTGTAACAGGGAGATCTAGGAAAGTAAACATTTCAGTTTTCTTACAAAAACAACAAACAAGCAAACACCGAAATATACCTTTCCATTTCCAAAGGAGTGTTTCTGTTTGCTTAATAAGGGATTACTTGGTGGGAACAAGCATCCTTTCCTCTAGGCTAGCATCAAACAAAGAGCTAATTATTTATTTAACACGTGCTAGTGCATGGAAGCACTGCAGAGGGAGGGCTGAGCTGAGCACCTCGGGCAGGCAGGACAGCCCAGGCCCTCGGCCACCTCGACCAGCCTGGTTGTAGAAAAAACGGGCTACAGCAGCAAGAAATACGGTCTGATCCTTTGGGAAGTTTCATTTTTAATAACTCTACACGTTGAAATGCGAAAAAACAAACAAAACCTCCACAATCTCCCAGCATTTCATCACAAAATTCCTGGCCAACTTCCACCTCAACTAGTAGCCTCTTAAGCAAAAATGGGGAGAAAAAAACATAACTGCTGAGAGAGTTACCTTGGGTTTTTTGCAAGATTTGAGAGAACGGTTAATAATTTTTCATCTATCAAGTGATATATTCAGGAAAATAAGAACAAAAAGCATATAAACATTGAGATATATTAAATTCTCCATGCTTTAAAATCCCTCTCTGGTTCTTGTTTTCCAAACCTGAGGGCACTGAATGCCAATTATGCAACAGCCTCACCTCAGTCCTACCAGAAGTGGAATATTTAGATATGATGTCATTTTGTAGATTGTATCAGCCTCTATGCTGTTGATGAAATAAAAATAGATGCAAAAACTCCCATCTCCAATTAGGAGACCTTTCTGAGTGCTTCTTACAACTCTCCTCTTTAGAAAAAAAAGATGCCAGGAAAGATGCCAAAATCAGGAAGTGGCACTTAAATATTGCTTCTTCAGCCTGCACTGAGAAACGTTTTCTGGTAGCAATCATGCTAGAAGGCGAATAAAAAGGTCGAAGAAAAAGCTCCTCTCATAGTTCTTTGGGGGCTGTTTCATGATTCCTGAATCCTTGTCAAGAGGGTTAAGTAAAGAATGTTCTTTATGGCAGCACTTGTTCCACAAGGGAGTACAGAGAATTGGGTGTTGCAGGTACAATGGACTGAAAACCTGCAAACTTTA
Organism: Eudromia elegans; assembly: GCA_003342815.1. Lineage (NCBI taxonomy): Eukaryota > Metazoa > Chordata > Aves > Tinamiformes > Tinamidae > Eudromia > Eudromia elegans. Next base: position 2,188,314 of record PTEX01000117.1, on the reverse strand, counting down.
AAGCATCAAAGAACAGTCAGCGTTATAAGGAGAATGTCTGAATTCAGTACAACTCAGGGGAAAACTGAGAAAAAATGGTGTTTCTGGGACAGTCTCATGTCAGGATCCTAACTCTAACCAAAAAAAATGTGTTTTCTTGAATGCAGAGCACTCAATTACAAAAGCTCTGAATTCAAACCATGCACTTTTGCCCACCTGAAGTCTTGCCGCAATTTCAGAACGATGATGGGAAACTGGTCCAAAGAATCAATTAGAAAGACATCAAACTGTTCATAAAATTAATCTTCAAAGCAATGTTTTCTCTTGTATTTCCACAGAAATCTGTTGCTAAATAACCACAATGTGCATTAGCTCAGAATTTATCTTTGTTATTATGAAAAGCCATATGCATTAAAAATACAGAATTATAAATCAGCTCCTGTGAAGAGCTGGTAAAATAAGTCTGTGATATACAACAAGTGTAAGAGAAATCCCTCTTGCATGTATGTTAAATTCGCATATGGGAAAAAAAGGAAAGCTGACTGTACTAAGGTTGGGAAAGTACTTCCAGCAGGAATATCTGCACTGCAAGAGAGGTGACTATTTTTGGAGGATAGCTCTGCTCAGGAATGGGAAAGGGCATCTGCATTTGGTTTAATAATTAAGTGTACCGTCCAAAACACACGCAACAGCATATCTGCACAGGGTTCCCCCCCTGCAGAGTTGACCAACACCACGTCTGCTCCCCTCCGTGCGCGTGTTCAACTCCCAGCAACGCCGCCCCTGCCACGGAAGCTGAATCTGCAGCCTGCAAGCGGAGCCGACGGACGTGTCCGGGCGGAGCAGAACGGATCCGAAGGCTCCTTGGCTCAGCAGCCCCAAAACGCCACCATAGTAGCGGGCCCGAGCTCGCCACCCGCACCCCGACACAGATTTCCCCCAGAGAGGCGAGACAGCTACTGTCCTCTGATGGATTATCCTGCGAAAGAGGCAGCTAAACCTGTCAAACTTTCCCCGTTCCTTAAAATTATTGCCTTGCAGGTAAGCAGGGCTGATTTTTCTTGTGTTTGCGGCTTTCTAGCTTTCTGGAGATCCCCACATTCCAAGGGAAGATCCCCACATTCCAAGGGAAGATCCCCACATTCCAAGGGAAGATCCCCCCCACCGCACGCCCTGCAGGGCGGGTTCCCTCCTGGCACACAAGGGACCTCCCTGCTGCTCGCGACGCACACGGGCAGCCACAGCACCCATTTCCTCAGGGACCTCCACGTCTCCAAGTGCGCCCGAGCACCCCGGGGACAGGAACCATGGACGGCGGGGGGAACCAACACCCCAAAAAGTGCCTTTCTTCACCCCGCAACACCCCTTCTTTCTCATCCTCTGCATGGGTTTAGCTGAGAGCATCTAGCAAAAGAGGAAAGAATCGAAGGTCTGTGGAAGGTCTCATTGGTCTGACAGCAGGCAACAACAAGGGAAAACTACAGACCAAAGAGCCCTATCAAAGAAGTTTCGTACACCCTGACCTCCAGCTGACCACGGACCCCTTCCAAGGGGCACGGGCAGCCAGCCCTGCCACTGCTCGGACGAGACCGTGAGCCCTGCACCAGCGCATGCCGGCAGCCGGGCTTGGCTGCGGCCAAAGCAGAACGCTTGTGCCCTCATTTCTCCTATTGCATCCCTGCCGGAGTTGAGAAGAGTCAGCTCAAGGTGAGGGGAAGCCTCACTTCATGTTTTTTTCTATATTTGCCCTCTTTTTTAATGATTTATTTATTTATTTATTTAAATCAAGAGTCCCATTCCCGTCACTGCTCCAGGTCCAGGGTGTGATTCCTGTTCGCTTCCCTGGAGGCTGAATCAGGTCCTCGCTACACAAGGACCACGCAAAACCAAAACAAAGCCAAACCAAAGAGCGGGCGATGCCTGCCCAGCCTCCCCCGCAAGCCCGGCCATGGGACCACCCGGAACCACGGGGCTCTCCCCTGTCCTCACCTCAGATCCAGCTGCACCCTCCGGTACTTGGGGATCTATCTATTTGAACGGCAGGATTTCCAGCCAAGCCGGGCTGCTCAGCAGCTGGTAAGAGATTCCCCAGCCCCTGTGACTACCTAATGTTTTCCTGGGACCTCAGGACGGGAAACGCTGACGCCTCAAGTTTTCCAGCTCGTAGCCGCCGGGGAGACGCACGGGCTGCCGATCACCGCCAGCCTCCCCGGCCTGGGGCCGCGCCGCGCGGCCGCAGGGAGCCCCAGGGCAGCCGCCATCCCTGCAAACTTAGCGCCGGACCCGCCGCGGGAGCTCCC
>PTEX01000117.1:2157874-2177392 GCA_003342815.1 Eudromia elegans | reverse complement strand
AGAAAGAAAGAAAGAAAGAAAGAAAGAAAGAAAGAAAGAAAGAAAGAAAGAAAGAAAGAAAGAAAGAAAGAAAGAAAGAAAGAAAGAAAGAAAGAGAAAAAGAAAGAAAGAAAGAAACCTGCAGTGTTCTATTTGCAATGCCACAATCATGCATCTTATGACATCACGCTGTTGTATCTCTGTGTAGACTCCTCTGTGTGATTATTGCTGAAATGTGTGACAACGTACATCCTACACTTAATTGATATAGGCTGCAGAACATCAAACATTGAATAAAGGACTTTTTTTTTTTTCTTCAAATAAGGAAGAGATGGTCATCTTATTCAAGCTGCTGTTGAAAAAATTATTCCCTATCAGACACCAGAGAGTAAAAATGGTGAGATTCGGATGTGCTGCCTCCTCCCAAGCAGTGATATCAGCATTCAGCCACTAAACTGTATAAAGCAAAAGAACTTAGTCTGGGGACTCTTGGTCAGTTCTGCCTCCTGCTTTGGGTGACATATCAGCTGTGCCTACAGCTCTACTTTGGTGATGAGCAAGTGCTCAAACTGCATGTCAAGGCATTTTTGATGTCCAGGTTCACTGCTGTCAAGTGTTATTGCCAAAGAGGTCTTAAAGCTTGTAAAATGATAATTGAGTTATTTCACGGGGCAGTATTTCATCACTAGGTGGCATTGCTCTAAATCTTTCAGGCCTCTCTTCTGAGCTCTTTACTGTAAGGGCAATACTCTGAATACCAGGGAAACAGGCGTTTCACTGAGGTGGCACCCGCCACGTTGCTCAAAACACCTGTACAACACTACACTGAACGTAGTAGGTAGTATGAGAGTTTGTTTTAATGCTGGCCTCCATCTTTCTGCTTAATACTATGGGAAAAACCCACGGTCCATAATGAGATGTTCAGTTACCCCAGCACAAGACACCAGCCAACTCCAAAGCGTTCATGAAACAACGCAGCCTCTGGGGATGAGGGACAACACAGACCTTCTCGGGCCACCTTCGTGTTTTGTGCAATCGTATTGTGAGCCAGTGCTGTTTCCCAGCTCACTTCATCTCTCTTTAAGTTAAAGTTTAAGCTAAAGTTTAAGTTAACTTTTTTAAGTCTGACCGTGAAATGGAGGTTATGGTATCTCTAAACCTGAACAAAGTTTTAAACAGCATAAAAGTGATATAAGAACTTAAATGCCCATTTTGAAACACCCTTAGCAAAACATGTGTGTCCAATTCAATTTTGGAAATGATCGAAATCTCATCCTGACTTCAGTAGCTAAATCCTACGGATTGTATCTAATGCTTATGATCCCATGAGCAACAGTATCAGGTCCAGAAGAGGACGTAAGGACTCAGGGAGATAAATTTTAGACAGATCAAGAATGCTGAAGTCCCTGAGTCTATCATTACCTTAAAAACACAGACCATAGAAAGCCTATTTATGCACTTCGTAGAAGAAACGTAACGAGGTCTTGGAAGAAGGCCTAGACAGAGTCCACGACTGTGATGCTTCCACATCTACCTTTTCAGGAGATGTCAAGCGAGGACACTCAGCCAGCTTCAAACAAGAAATCCCTGCCTATGTTCATTATCCTAACAGGATATCCTCGTACTGCCTGAGACAACCTCAGTCCCAGAGCTAGATTTTTTTCTCTTGTTCAAGGCTGACCCTGTAATTAAAGGCATTCTGCGCCTTGACGCCACTACCTGCTTCACTGATGTGACCCTCTGGTTTGTATTTGCCTCTGTTTCAACAAGTCTACGTGATCAAGCCAATAGCAACGACCATTACCGCTTTCCTGAGCTCAGATGAGCGCCAGGCGCTCGGGTGTTCTGCGAAGAGCAGTGCATGTGTTCCATTGCTTTTGTTCTAGGAAGGAAGGAATTTGAGACGGTCACATCATTCACTCTGGGGAGAAAAACATGGTTAATCCTGCCCCTTTTAAACCATTTCTGAATTCCAAAGCAACAAGAGAGAGCTTTTCAGTAAGAAGTCAAGTTAGTTAAAAGAGGAAGTATTTACTTTGAGTTTCTACACTGCATGGAGTTATTTTCCCAAAGTCCAAGCTGTATTCTACATATGCCTCTTTCTCCTCTTTGCTCCTCCTTAAAACACCATCCCAGTCTGGCAGATGCACCTGCATGTACCCATTTCCCAGTCCTAATGAGAGACAGTGTAAAGGGGCTCACAGAAGTTGATGGAGGAAGTTTTCTCTCTGCTCCCTGAGCCTATACAGCCTATTTCATTCACTTGGTTCTCCAACAATGCTCCTAATCTTGTAATTGGGTATGTGTAAGTGTTCAATCAGATTGATAACGCTTACTCATCCTTGCAAAGCACTTGAGCCGAGGGATGAAAACAGCACTTATGGAAAGTACTGCCTTCAGACCATTAAGGCCTTGAATACACAAGGGGAAAAATAAATAAAGAGAAAACAAGTTTTTGGATTGGCTTGAGTTGTTTAAGAAGAGCAAATCTCCCTTACATGAGCTCTCCTAAGAAGATCTAAGTAAATTGGTTTCCAGACCACGGAGCGGGCTTGCTCTCAGCCCATGTGGCAGGAGGCTGGTCTGCTCCTTGCTCAAGGAACACCACTGATGTCCCAGTGCCACAGGCCGATTCTCCTCTTCCTTATCCTCTGAAACCAGCTCTCTGTAGAGTGCCACTGGGAAACAGAGTCCTCCCCATCATGAAGGTTCCTGTCATTTTTTTGTTCATTTTGCTCTCTTCTCCATCATCAAATTCAGTGAATGCAATGCCAGCCGCTCCGATAAACATCTCACTTCCACTGCTGCTACCTTGAAGGACTGCGGACATGGTCAAGCCTGGAATGTTCATTATCACTCGGTTTTATGCGCTCTGAAAATCCTATTTGGAATCACCACAGTTAGCAGGTGAGTATCACAGCTTCATGGCGCTGTGCACATGCAGGCTGAGCTTACATGTAGTGCCACTGAGGAATAATTCAGTAGTCTGTTAAGAGACTTGACACCAGCAATGATTGATATTAACGTATTAGTCATCTTATTAAAACTACCCGTGTATACCTGAGAGGTGATTATGCCGACAATAGGATTTAAACAAGAAAAGCTAGTGCAATGATAGCATGCTCTCAGCAAAGAGGAGAGCGCTGCAGTTAAAATGTGTGCATTAAGGGACCTGAATTCACTTGCAGTCTGCCACTGTGTCATTTCTGTAAGCATTACACTCTCACCTACAAAGTGTCACATACATATACACACATATATATTTATTAGACATATCTAATTTAATCAGGCAGTCCAGGATCGGAACACTTAGATGAGGAATACAAAATCTTACATTCGATCCTTCTGGCAGCAGCTGGCTGCATTTCACACCCTCCCTAAGTGTTTTGCAGAAACAAGCTTTTCCTCGAGAGCGGACCCTTTCCAAAGCCACTTCTCCTCCCGGCTGCCTGCTCAAGGTCTGGCCTGTCTCCCTTCTGGACGTGATTCCGTCCATCTCTGCAGCTTCCCTCTGGAGAGTCTCAGCAGGAGCCAGTGCTGAAACGAAAGGTCCCCAGGAACTGCAGGCAGGGGACAGAGGGGGCCCGTGATTTGGCTCTCTAAACAGCTCCAGGGAAGGCACTGGGGCTACAGGCACATGGGCTGATGGTTATTTTCTTGACTTCAGAGGATTTGGCTACAACATCGGGCCTAATTTCTGCTGCTGTATGTACAAAGTCAAGCCAGGCAAACCCTAGAAGGGAGAAGGCCTTCTGGAAAAAAAAAAAGAAAAAAGAAAGAAAAAGAGAAAAAAAGATGTAATTCTAACATCGCAGGAACTACTCATGCATATTTCAGATACTGTGTCTTAAAACTGGGAACTTCTGCAACGTTAAAGTGAAAATGCTTCTGATGTCTATCAGCTAACCATCTTTCTACTGATAGTCATCGGCATTTACTAGTCAGCTAACGTTTCAGATAAAAGAGAGTCTCCCTTTTATCAGGCATTTGATGAGCTGCACTGAGAATATTTGGAATCTGTGAACAGTTCTGGTCTTTGAGATCCCAAAGCTATTGAAACAGCAGCGGGTCTCAAGAAAAGCGAGGGCAGCCACGGGGAGCGAGAGCCAGCCCGAAGGCAGCCAAGTTCGGCTGGATTTCCTCAAGCAAACAAGGTGATGGAAGAAACAGGGCAGCACTGCTCTGAAAGCACGTCCAGAGGACAAAACTGGGAAGGAAGGGGCACTTAAGACACTATTAGTCCATAATCAGGAGTGTTTAACCGAAGGCTCCAAGCGTTTCCAAGCGTTAAAGCAGTGAGGCTCCTGTTTGGTCTTAAAGCTGGGAAACAGTTTTAAAGATACAGCTTGCCAAGCGTATGGAAGAGGCTGTGCAATGCTTCACACTCAACTACAGAGGCTAGAACTGCTGATCTTGAAAGGACCGCCCAAGCTCTTTGCACCAATGTTTCACTCAAAACAATAAATAAAAAGGCAGGACTCCAGCAAAGCAATTCTGCCAGAAAACATACACTGTGAAATAACCTGCAGAGCAGCCCAGGTTCCCTTTGTGGATTTGCAAACCGTTTCAGCTTGGCTTCCCTACTATTGCAGTTAATGCATCTGCAGTGAGGGGAGAGGGAAAGCGAGGAGGAACAGGCAGGCAGGGGGACTGCAGAGCAGGAGGGAATAAGGACAAAGTGAAGAGGGAAAGAAACTAAGGAAATGTGGCGCAAGAGAGGCAGAGAGGCAGACACACACGTAGCAGAGGGGGCTAAGGTACGCGTGGGGCCCACGCTGGGCTGCTGGGAGAAATAAGAAAGCTGAGGACACCTTTGCAGCACAGCCTCAGGCCACTAGAGACAAGTCCAAGGGCTGAAGAGTCACTTGTTCATCAAGCAGTTCCCTGGAGCCACAGCAAGACCAGAGCAAGGCCAGAAATGACAGGAAAGTGGCAGTGTTCCCAGATGCAGGGCTGAGAAAAGATGGTGGTTGTTACATAATATTCTCTTTCTGACCAGATTTTTACAAGGGCAAATCAGTGTGAGCACGCACAATCGCAGCATATTTCCTCTGAGATGACAGGATATGCAGTTTTTGTTAGAAAATTTAAAAGAAAAATCTTCAGGAAAACAGAGTTTTTCCTCTAACAGAAGTCAGAAGTCACCAAAAAACCCACCTTAGGGTCAGTCCTACATTCCTGGGTTATCTGCAGCCACTCATTTGGGAAGCCAGCGCCCCTCTTCTAGCAGCCATCCCTCTATCCCTCTACTCTAGGCTAAAACGATGAAAACTCAGGACACAACTGTCTCTGACACTCTGTTAATAGTTTGTTTCTCAAGATCACGGGGATCTCCTAGCTCCTAAGCAGCTCTAACCAACACATTGGCTTCTGCCTGTTTGTAATGGGCTTCTGGAGCGTGTTGCAGGAGCAGCTGCCTGAACTGACGGAACCAAGCACACAGACGTACCCAAAGATGCTCGTGGCAGAGGCTTCCTTAGCTCTTACTTGCACTGAAACGGCATCAGTGACATTTTTAACTAGGAATTTATTGAAAGGGAGCAAAGGATTTTCTTTCTTTTAGCAAAAGAAAGATAGCAACGAAAAGCAAAATTCAGAAATGTACCTTAAAAACATCACATTGCTAAATGTTGTGAAAACAGATATTTACATAGGAAGTTCAATCCATAAGAGTATGTTAAACTAAATCGTAATACTCAACTTCAAGCATCCAGAATCAGGGTTCCAAAAGCACATTTGGCAGCAGGAACAGCTTGACTTTCCGGAGGAGCAGGTATGTCAGGGAACGCAGGAATCCGACTCCCTGAAACAGCCTCGTGAGCTAAGACACCCTGCCTGTTCACTTTAACATAACAAACAGAGCACAGAGACGGAACAGATGCAGAGAGGGCAGGTGAAGTTGCTTTACCTCGAATCACGCTACGTTCTCATTGCCAGGCCATTCCTCAATCTTAACGGCTGGCTTATTTACTTTTTTTCTTCTGGCACTTTTGAGCAAAGAGGAGGCTCCTAAAAACACCATGAATCTGAATGTTACTCAGCAAGAAAAACACCCACAGGCACCGGACAGTAAAGCTGGATGGCAACCTTCAGTGCTCAAATTTGCGCTTAATATCCCCAAATAGACACTAAATTTACCACTGCTTTTGGCTCTGGTCTCCTCAAACTCCTATATGTGCTGCACTTATAGATGCGCTTCACACTGCAGAGCTTTTAAAAGATAGAAGCCCAAAGCAGGGCACGAAGCAAAGAGGTGAACAACGTAGGTAGCCTCCAGTCTTTGACGCCGTAGAGCTGGAGTCTGTGCGCATGGTGGGAGGTATTTGACATTTTCCTCGTCAGAGATTAACACTTGTTGGTATTGATTTAAACTGGGATTTATACCATGCTGTCATTTTCACGGCGGGCACAACAAGAGAGATTAGAGAGACACGGCTAAGCACGTATTCCTTAATCAACTGCAGAATGGTTTCACTGGAGATCTGCAGGTTTGTCAGGAAAAGCAAAAGGTGCCTGGCTAAGTGGGGCTGCAGGAAATGAGCGCTCATCTTGACAAAGAACAAAAGTAGCTACCAGGAAAGGGGGCCATAAACCAGGTTTTTATTTTTCACTTGGAATCTGGAACAGATTCACAAAATTTACACCACCCTTTTTTAAATCTAATCTGACTGCATTAGACTTCAAGATCTTTCCCAAACACCAAACTCTCCCTGGGCATGTTACAGAACCTGGTTTTCACCCAAGAAGCAGACCGTCCAGGTTACCTTTTTCTTGTCACAGTCCCTTACCGGATGCAGGCTCAAGTAACGAGGTTCTTTCACCCCAGGAGTCCTCCTTCAGGAAAAGTAGGTTTAAAATTGCAAGGCATAAAGAAAAACAAACAAACAGAAAACCTGAGACCTGAGAGACTAAGCACATCATTAAGAAGGATTTGCTTTGGTACAAATAGGGGTGAGAGCCTAGTTCCCCTTTCAGGGAGAACACCACAGTTTAGTTTTCACTAGTTCAGCACCTCGACTGTTCTCTCTGCAGCCTTCCCTGGTGACTTTCAACAGGCCTCATCCCTCTCAGCCTTCCTGCAAATCCCACCCTTGCCTCTTCAGCAGCTATGGAAACGTGCTACAGCCATGTGCATTTCAGTTACAAAGAGGAAAAACTGCAGAGAGAAAATGTTACTTGACCCCTAACTCAAAAGCAGTAAATGAGTGCCTCTTTCACAGTAAAATCTGCTTGAAAATTGCTTTCCTGCATAGCCTGCACTATGGAATTTAATTCTTTTTATTCTATAAGTTACAATGCAGAGGAGATTTTTGCTTCTGCGTGAAATGGTTTAAAACTTGCAAGGATAGTACCTTTCTTGACAAGGTTAAGGTCTGCACAAGCAGTTTTCAAACAGGGCTGCCCCGAAACACTCGATCTGGTTCTGGTAGGGGCAGGTTGAGGCAAAAAGTGCAGCACAGCGTTTGTTCTCATCCTGCTCCCCATGAGGCACAAGCAATCTTGAGTGGTCACACATTTGGGTATCTTCTCTTGCATCTGCAACTAATAGAAGCTTTGCAACTGGATTATTAAGGGAGAAATTTGTTGAAGCATCATCAGTCACACTGCCTTTGAGTTTGTATTGCTGACCAAAAGAGAGCTGAGAGTGTCAGCTACGAAAAGAAAACCATTACGGAGCTGAAAAAGCAACCAAGGAGCTCATGCTGCTCAGTGACCACCACAGGTCCGATGCCACATCAACGCACCGGGGCATTTAGGCAGAGCATTTGAATGGACCCCCGAATCTTTGCTTGCATTTACATGAGCAGCTATGTTTGACTCAAGATTTTTCTCTCAATGTATGGGAAAAGTGTGAGGGAGGCCTGGATTAGGCTGCAACTGTCACAGGAACTGAACAGCAAGACAGAAGAGGGGAAAATGGGGATGCAGAGTCTTGCTGGGGTGCTTTCGTGGTGGGACCCAGCCCCAGTTATCTCCAACCAGTGGTAGCTCCTGTCCCAAACACCAACCGCTCATTGAATTGAGGGATTGATTCCCATGTCATTGAATTGAGGGATTGATTCCCATGTGTTTGATTTAGAGAGAGTAAATAGTGTTTTGGGTTTTCTGTCCCTGCCTTTTACCATCAATCTGCACTTGGGGTAAACTGCTATCCTCGTATGTACTTGCCAGTGGGAAGATTTCAGCGCAACCAGGCCGACACGCAGCACAGCTCTGCCACCCAAATGGGGCCAGTTTCTGAGGGCTGAGCCACTTATGACCCAGCCTGCTCCTCTTGCTTCCTTGCTCCCCAGTCTGCATTCAAAATGCTTCCTATTGCAGATTTTCCCTATGAAACAGGAATATCATTCCAGGTTAGGGCCAAGGTTGGGCTACAAGGTGGCAATATGCTAATGCTCCAGCTAATCACGTCAGCACCTTTCAACTGTAAATCACAGCTCTCTGAAAGTATCCTTATGTAAACATTATCCAAATGTTTACACATACAGTCATTGCCAAGGCATTAGAAACACTAGCCAGCAAATGTGAGACCTACACAGACAGTCTAATACAGCACAAATGATCCCACCAATCCGAAAATAATTTTATTATGTGAATAATCATCTAGTCTTTAAGACTTAGACACACAACCAGGAGAACCCAGTATTTGTTTTTAACATAAGTACAACACAGCTCAATCCAGTTGCAATAATTAAAGTAAGAAATTAAGACTACTCTTGTGTCTACGGAAAACAAGAAGCTTTTCTGCAAGGGGCAAAGGAACTTTTCTGTTTTTCCCAGTTTGGCTGCACTGTTAGTTGAGAAGGGGATGTTGAGAAGGGGATAATATAATAACAGGATAATATAATTCTCCTACAGGCAGCTCAAGGTGTCATTTTCCCCGTGGAGAGATAGGGCAAGTCTAATTCTGAGATGAAAGCTCAGAAAGAGAAATTCTGCATTAACAAACTTCTCCTTGCAGTATATTAAATACTCTCTTCCTATTGCCAAAATAGTTCATAGGTTTTGGTGTATTTCAGTCCAAGGAAATAACTGCTATGGAAAGTCTGTTCATGTTAGGAACACACTAGGCATTGTAATGGAGGCAAGATCAATATACACAGGAAAACAACTGTTTTTAGATTTACTTTTTTTTTCCCCCCCTTAGGTGTTAGTATTTGGTATGTTTTTATAACTCACAGATGTAAATCTAGACTTTTCTATCAAAGGTGTTGAACTCACATAAATAACGTTTTGCAGAGAATGAAGGAAGGAGCTTTGTGCTCCTTCAGCCCAGCACTTCTCCTGAAGGACTCTCTCCTTGGCATTCACTTGGCATTCAAACAGAGTCTCACCTGACACCTTCTTCATCATGCACTAATGGCAAGGAACAGGAGCATGCTCACCCTCCTGATTTGTTACTGTTCCAGTAAGACAGTATGAAGAGATTGAAAACACCATTCCTTGGAGGGTCAAATGCCAGGTGGTTAAATCTCAGTGATTTGCGGCCGGTTAGGAATTCTCTGTGCTTTTGCTGTGTCAGACTGCCACAACAACTGGCTGACATCTGTGATCAGCCAGTATGTTTTTATTCCCTTGACAGTAGCATTGATTTACTTAAAGTTAAAAATCCACTTTTAAGTTAAAAATCAAGTCAAAAATCAAATCAAAGTTACAACTTAAAGCCATGCAAGCATGCTGTCTAACTGGGAAGGCAAGAAGGCTAGGGATCAGCAAAAGAAAATATATATTCCTTACAGAGGTGGCAGAGCAAAAGTGTTTTTCTTTCTCCTGGAAACACCAACATGCCAACATGTTCTTATTCTGCAACCCACCCCAACCCTCCCCCTATTCTTGACATGCCAAATGAACCTTGTATGTATTTCCTTCTGTGTCACTTCACAAAATAATGTCATAACATGACCCATTTGTTGAAACAAAAAGACAAATCAATACATTTTAGATGCAATTCAGTGTCCCATTACTGCAGCTGGTTCAATTGCCCTTCCTTAATCTATTAATAAAAATAAGATCAAAGATGCAGGCAGGAAAATATGCAAATATATATTACACAGAGGTGCATAGATCATTAAGTCTTGTAAGATCAATAGAAAGCTGACTGACAGAATCAGCATCCATCCTGTTTTTCTTGACTCAAAGCCTAGATATACCAAGAGAACAAGTCATATTAAAGTTAGCATGATCTAGGCTTTGCTATCCCTCTCGAAGGGCAAAGAATTCAATGACCTTTGGAAATGGTAGTTCCTTAACACACCATGCATTTTTCAGTAGCATCCATTTCAAAGTGATGTCATTACACTATCATGAGCTTCTCCCCACCGCTCGGGGAAGAGCTTTGCCTGCCCTGGTTTTGTTTGTTGTTTTCTCTCTGCAAATTACTGCATAGTATAAAGCTCTGAGTAATGTACAGTTCTCAACCAGAGTATAAGCCTGCTGCTGCTTTCCCATGAAAACTATCACTATAAAAACAACCAGAACAGGGCCTCATGACATTTGCCTTCAGAAAACAATTGGTGTCATGGAACGAATACCAGCAGCCATATTATCAAATAACCAGAACTTTGAGCAGGAAAAATAAGAAAAAAAAAATGAATCTCAGTGTGAGATGCAGCAGATGGCAAGAAATTAATCTTGCAGCTCATCTTTAGAACATAGATATATATCTGACCAGTGAAAATCCAAACAGATCCTAGTATAGCTACACAGACAACACCTGAAATCAGCACCTGTTTTATACAACAACATAAGTACATCCATAATCACTAAAAGACCTTACCTTATAGCTTCCAGAATCTGATCTTTAGCTCCAAAGCTTTTTAAACGCTGGTTTTATATCATGTGTAGATCTATCTGCACAGAAAAATGAAAATAGACAGCTGTAAATATATGGAAATCCAGGAAAAATTTCATGTTCTCAAATGCATGCATATTTTATATGCAACACAGAAACCTTCTTTTCAATGTACCCTACATAAAAAAGAGAGTATTTCTTTTTTTTTACCTTATTGTCAAAGATATTCAGCCTAATTTGCTCTCCACTTCAAAATGTACATCTCTGGAAAGCAGAAGACCTCACAGGAGTAACTGATTATCTTGAGGTATCTTGGGATAATCAAAACACTTAACAGTGACCTTGGTTCTTTGTTCAGTGGGAACTCATCTGTCTTGTCAACGGTTCATTTTAGTCTATTGGCAACTTGTTAGCCATCCATCTTGCTTAATTATTCCTAGCTAAAAACAAATTGTTGACTTGGCATTAAACAAAATTCAGCTAACAAACCTTCCATGAAATTAAATGCATTTATCCCTTTGTTTGTTAACTGAACCATCAGTGATGCTTTTTTCCGTATATCCACATAAGATTTCAGCTATTATTCTAAGCAAATGAATTCAAACTCAAAATAGAAACAGCCATTAAAAGATAATGCAACAGGATAAGTTTTACTTCCAGTTCTGTCTATACATAAGCTTAAGATCTTCATGATACTCCAATCAGGCTGAAGTAAAATGCTTTCCAAGTATAATTTTGTGCTATATAAGCTTGTCTCATTAAAAATTGGGAAGAGGGGCAAAGAGGAACAACCTTGTGACTCTGAATTTAAATAGTGCTGATATTGCTTTGTGGGGATTTGACAGTTTGTACTCACATAGTCCTTGTTTTCACCAAGGAAAGAAAATGGCAGTCAAGCCAGTGTGTTTTACCTGGAATTCCCCAAGCAAAATCTACACGCACTAATAAAGCCCAAAGTGCAGCAGCACTGCCTTTAGGTCACGGTATCAAGGTGGTGGAAAGTGCCCCTTCGTCCTTACGCCGGCTCCCTAATGGGGCTGTTTTGACAACAGCACAGAGGGCATTATAATGATGACTTCCAGCAAGAGGCTTCTTACACGTCTCCCATTTAACCTTAAACCTATGATGAGAATACACCGTGGGCTTGCAGACCTTGGTGGTCGGAAACGCTGCTGTGTACAAAGAGACTCTCTTTTCCCAATTAGTGAGCCCAACACAGTTATTCTGCTGCTCCTTTCACAGGGAGGTTTCAAAGGCTCCGTGAAAGCACTCGGCATGCCAGTTTTCCCACTGCTGCTGAGAGCCCCGTGCCCATTCCAGGGAGGGGAGCTGCCCTGGTTTGCTCGAGGAAGGTCTCCGTGTACAGCATTCCTGGCAGCCATTACAGGGTCTGAGGAGCCCTGCGCGTAACCAACCCTCACAGGCAGGGCTCTCCTAGCTGCAAAGCGGGCGAGAAACCTGTACAAATACCTTGAAGCCACAGGGCAAGGAGCTATTAAGCTTCCTGTGGTCCTCACAACCACAAAACCTCCCCTGGACACCTTCCCTCCTGGGGTGAATTTGCTTCTTCCATCCTGGCTATATGGAGAGGGACAGGAGAGCAGAGCAGCTGGTAGGACAGGAACCGTACCAACCTACCCTTATGCAAGGGGGTTTTGTATAAGCGAGAATTGTTGATGCTCTTTACTTCTAACCGGCTCTAAAATGAGAGTGACACAGCAGTGTACTGGCTTCCTCCCATCATCTTTGCATGAGGCATCTGGCAGAGGCTGTGCCTGCTGTTCTGCCCCAGGACTTCCAGGGTGACTACTTTAAATGTCAGGACCAAGGGAAGAGCGATGGTCGAGAGGAGGAACACGCAGGCACCTCCGCACGAGCTAGCGCCGACAGGGACTTTCTGCTCGTGCCTTCATCGAAACCATCTCTCATCTCACCACTTGGTCCTCAGGGAGAACATGACCTACCAAAACGCCAACTTCATAGCAAAATATTTTTGAATAAAAACACTCTGCCCAGATGCAGTAAATCCTGCCAGCTCTCAGAAGTGACGATAACAGAGAGGGTGGGTGGCAAACAACATCCTGTTGGTGTGGACTTTCTCTTACGATCATGCACAGAGAGCTCCAAGCCAGCCTGTCCCTTCTTCTCTCGCCTTTCCCCATGGATGCTGGCCGAGAGGCAGACACAAGCTCTCTGGCCCTGGCAGGACACTAAAGGAAGTGCTGTGGCACCAGGGCTCCAGGTCAGGTAGATCAGCTAGTCAGACAGGCCTTGCTTATCAGACTGAGATAAGGCAGAGCGTGCTCACCCTTCCATCCTTTCTCCTCTAATATATCTGCTCATATATATATACATACATATATATATATTTTTATGACCTCCAAAAGAGCTTCCACTAATTCTCCCCTGAAGGACAGTATGGACCAGAGCATCACTGCAGAAAAATGCTTCAAAAGCGATGAAAAACATCAGGGTTGGGATGTCACTGCTTTTGCAGGGGGCTGTTGTATGTGCTATCAAGCCCCATGGCCATGCCTTATGGGGTGCTGATCCATGGGCAGATTTGGTGTGATTCTGAATGGGCCCAAGCTTGGGTACCGTGTATGTGCCTGGTGGTGCTTGCGGATGCCCCCCAGCACGGGGGCTGCTGGGGCATGAGGGTTGGGATGTGGGACCACATGGGCAGCAGGGAGGAGCAGCTGCAGGCGCCTGGGACACCCGCAAGGGCTCTTCTCTTTCCTCTCACAGGGAAAGCCCTCACTTCAGCCATTACTTTCAACAGGGAAAATATTTATTTTTCATGTGGTTTTCAGCGCTCTTGACATTTAGAAATGAAAGTGCCTGTGGCCTTCCCAGCTCTCTGCCGTGAGGACCTGTCCCCAGATCTGCTCCCTGGCATGTGACCCTTTGCTCCCCCAAAACTAAAAGGACACCGGTGGCCTCGTTGCCATGGCAGCCCCTGTACTGTTGGCACCCGTGACCCTGTGGAAGGGGGTGCCAAGCATGGGAGGCGCAGGAATGGCACCCGGGCCCTCTCTGTGGGGCTCACCTGCAAACAGCTGGGCGCCAACAAGCCAAAGGGCATTCAACCTCTGCCAAGGCGCTGCGAGGATAAATGTGACACTCTAAAACCAGGGCAGCTCTTCTGTGCCAAGGTGGCAGGGATTTCTCACCCTCTCTGGCAAGATGCGAGCCGCTGCTAAGCCCCGTGCCTGCCAAAATCTGGAAGTAAAGCTAATGCAAGCAGCATGCTGCAGGCCAGAGTGACTGCGTGAGCACCGAGCAGGAGGAGGGCATGGTTTTGTGAGAGAGAAACAAAAACGGAGCACGTATCTCCTAGTCGTGTCAGTACTAGAGGTCCCGCGACAAAGGAGGTTATCAAGACTGAATCCCAGAGGGTAATGGGCACGTCAGTGAGAGCATCTGCTAGTTTTCCATAGAGGAAACCCAAAGCAAATATGAATAAATCATGCTGAAACCATGGAGAGAAGCCAGAGTGCTCTGGATTTAACAAGGGAAAAGTGGCTGCCAAGAGAAAATAATGCCAAATCCTCAAGAGCAAAGCCTCAGGTTGAGCAGTGCTGAGGACGAACAGAAAGAGCATCCCTGGGGATGTCGAGAAAGCAGCTGCATCAGCCATTTCTGCAGGCTTGGGGAGGCATGAGAACAGGAAACAGGAGATCTCCATTCCTGGTGGTTCAACCCTCACATGGACTCCATGGGCCAAACACAATTCATTAAGAAACCAGGGTTTCCTTATTGCCCCCCAAAATTTTAGCTGCGAATTGTTTCTGTAAACACCCTGATGTCATAATTCTCTCATGGCACCACACACAATTCCAGCTGATAACTGCTAGAAGTAGACTTGACCACTGCTTTCCATTAAAAGATACCGTTTTCAGAAGCAGCCTTGGTTTGGGCATTTTCTAATTTACTCTTTCCATTTAGGCCATTAAGATGTGCCCTTGCTCTAAGGAAAGGCTGGGTTTGAGTTTCTTAGGGAACACAAGGACCCATCCAGCACAAAATAAGCAGACACGAGGCAGGGGAAGGATGAACGTCTGATTTCACTGCTGATTTCACAGCAGGACTTTGGTGCAGTTCTGTGGGACTGGGAGCCCTGGACTGGGTAGTCGTTCTCTTTGACCAACTTATGGTTTCTGCATCTAAATTAAACATCTGGGGTTTCTCTCCTTGTGAAGGCAGGAGCACTAAAGGGTGGCAAAGGGTGAAAGGGGGTGGCTTGGGGACTGCTACAGCAGCCATGGTTGCCCATGGCAGCTGCACCTGCAGCACAGGGTTTCCTGCAGCTAGGAAAACACGGCAGCAGATGCTCTACATAAATTCCTACTTTGCAAACACCAGCTTGATTAACCATCCACTCTCTTCTTGCTGTTTCTCAAGTATTCTAGATATCTGCCCCTGTGTGAACTGTTTCAAGATATCTTATCTCAAGGAAGTATCTAAATACAGGTATCTTCATGTAATAGAACATTCTGTTCCTTGCTAGAGTTTTCTGACTTCAAGGGCATCAGAAACAACAGACCTGAGTCTCCCCAGGTCGCTGTGATGCCTCTCTAAGCAGTAGCATATCTGATCTGTTTCCCCAATCATCTTTTAGAGCCACTGGGAGTTCAGGTTAGGAGGATCTATAGTTACAAATAAATCGTCCAGCAAAACGGCATTGACTAGAGCCTACTCGTTCTCTGCCGCCGTTAGCAAACTTCCCTTGTGGCTTTTTGCAGTTTTCATGTTGCTTCCTTCCCTCAGAGGAGCAGAGCCAGCGTCTCTGTCCACGCAGGGAGAATACTGAGTGGCGGCTCTAGCTCCCAGCCAGCCTCAACGCAGGTGCCACACGAAGCCACAGCGGCCCCTCCTGAGGGTGCCTGCTCCCTGTTCCCATCCACCGCTGCGGGGGCTACTGGGGTCGAGCGGCTGCGTACAAAGAATGCAGCCCTGAGCCACCCTGTGCCCTTTCTTACCGAGAGCTGTGCTCGTTTTCCCCCATCATCTGTGATTCCCTAGAGTTAAAAGCACAGATGCTATACCATCAGATATTTCTATGCTATTCAGATTCTATACCACTCAGACGGCACTCTGAGTAGCGTTATTTAAAAAAAAAAAAAAAAAAAAAAAAAAAAAAAACAGGACAGATATTGATATTTCTGAGGTAGAAAAGCAAAACTGTCAGGGGAGAAAACAATGTAAAGTTAAGCACCGATGCTTGCAAGATGGGTAGCGTGACTTGTTAGAAACCTTTAACTGCCTTTCACCATTTGGTGCAAGCATTTTCACATATCCAGCCAAGCTCTCAAAGATTTCCCTCTCGAAATCCACCCAGAACACAAGATCTCATTGCTCCGCTATTAAGGGACTCTCCTTTTCAGCAGCAGACCTATTCATGATGGTCAAAGCTAAGCTGCACAAAACAAATGCCACATGTAAAGCACCGATGCAGACCCTAAGTTAAGACTTCACCAGTTCTGGTACTGCCTGAACTGTATGTGAAACTTGAACAACTGAAGAGCAGCCGATTGAGCCTAAGAGCCAAGTGGCACTTGAGAGGTATGAGAGGATGCCTTGTCTCATGCTGGGACTCAGAATTACTTGGAAGTAGGCTGAATACAAACAAACAAGATGTTTTTCTTCCTCTATGCAGTAGATACCTAATTCCAGAGCTTTCAGCAATTTAGTGTTCAAGAAGCCAAATTATAAATAGTCTGAAGAAGAAGTTATCATCATCGGTGTTTATTTATCAGGGTGCTCCAGCCATGGTCTCCCAGTTGGAAAAACGGTACCTGGCAGACTGCCAGAGGATAGGAAGGAGTACATGTGGAAAATGATTTCCGGCATACTCGATTTTATACCCTCCTTTCCTGAGATTTCCCCAGGTTGAGATTCTTTGCTAGACCAGATGAACTTCAGGACTGACTCAGAATCCATAACTCCAGCTACTTGGTTTGCTTTTGAAAGTTTTAAGTAGAAGGCATGGTTTGGAATGCAACAAAGCTGCATTAACTTTAAACGAGAACTTGGTTTGGATCAATGCCCTTGGAAAGAGCAGAAAGACACAGCTCTGGAAACAGCCTTTAAAAAAATCTGAGGTGGTTCAGAGCTCTTCTCACCTGACAACACAGAGCCCCATGCCCTTGGCTTGTCCTCCAAGCAGACAGGTTGTGCAAAGGTATGAATTTACTGCTTGTTTACCTAAATGTAGTGACCAACTAGGTGAGAAATCAATCCCCTTGGAACAATCTTACAGGGAAACATAAACAGATTACATTCCATAGGAAAAGCCCACAAACATTTTTAAATAACTGAGTTTGTCCCTTTTCTGAGCAATTGATTAAGAGTTTTCAAACAAAACTTGTACTCTTTTTAAGAGATTTTCACTTTTTCTTATCAAAACTCACCTTTTTCTGGGAAAAGAAAACAGCAGCAGAAGAGCAGTCTGTTTCTTCTGCAGGACAGAATGTATTACAGATCTCCTCCTCTTCCACAGCCGGGCAGGCTTGTTCAGATTCAGCAAACAAGATTAGAAAATAGCCATGGGGAAATAGCAGAGAAAACACAGATTATGAAAAGCATTACCAAGAAAAAAGGATGGGCAAATATCAAGAATAGAGAAGGCAAATAATCTAAAAATCTGAAATATAACTAATGCCATTCAAGACAAATATTAGCTGAGCTTAACGCAAGTTGGATGGATAAGGTAAATATTCAGAAAAGCATATGGAGACCATCCCATGTCCATGCTCCAGAGAGGAGGAGGAAGACTCCTTTGGGTTTGAGTTCTGCTGGAACAGGACTTGGCAGGAGAGAAGACAAGAAAAACTTGTTGACAATAATTCTGATGAGCAGAGCCTGCTAAACTAGAATAAGATCAACAGGCAGCTACACAAGCCCTTCATATGAAGCCAAATAGATCTTTTCATGGAGTGACTGGAGGACTATAAAAGTTATGAAGTAAAGTTAAAATGGAATAAAAAAACCCCAGTGTTGTTAAGCAAATCAAACGCCAGTGGGAAAGAAGAAAGAAAAAATTCACAGGGAAAAATCTGAAGGAGCACCTCAGATTTACAAGAGAAACCAGAAATATCACTTGCTCTCATAGTGAGCATGGCTATATTCCTGAAGAATTCTGCAAGCAGTGGTGAATTAAGCCTGGGAAGAGACGTGAGGTAGAGCCACTGTTTTATTTATAACCTTCTGATAATACAGTGGATCGATGAGAGTGCATTAAGTCACACACACTGTGGATACGATCTTTTCGTATCGCCACTCTCAGATTTCAACTTTGTTCACAGAGATTTTACTAGAAAACCAAAAAAAAAAAAAATTCACATTCAGCCTCTTAAATAGCATTTTTTTCCTTTGTGCTCTATATGAAATATTTGGAATGTTAATATTTAAGCTCAATATATTTTGGCAGCTCTGTTCAGAATAATTTCCTGTGTAGAAAAATAAGCCTTTTGTTGTGCTGCATTATGCAGCAAAACAAGAAAGCATACGTCTCATGCTAGATGTATAGCTTGTTAACGACAGAGTACATAGTTTGTGTACAATACAGTGATAGGCACCACTAAAATTCATATGAAAACATTTATATGCCTCATCTTTTGTGATCCTAAAGAATAACATTTCTTACGGTTAAGTTTAGAATTATTACTGCCATCACACAAACCTGTCCACTCAATCCCTTGAGGCAGGAGACTTATATTTTAAAACCATTGCCTGTCCCTCATCCTGTCATTTGGTTTTTACCCCTGTGTGCCTCCAGCTGGTTGATGCCATGCAGGAGTTTCTCCAGGCTCCAGTTTCCTGTGGCTGCCTTGTCTTTGACCTGCTCCTGAGTGCCCAGATTGCCCCAGGTGAAGGCCAACCTGCTGGCTCTGCAAGAGGTTCCTTCAGCAACTCTGCTTTTTCTGTGTTTTTTGGTGTCTTGGTTACGAAAAACACAGAAAAAGCAGAGCTGCTGAATGGCTTCTTTGCTTTGGTGTTTGCCAAGGTCAGCCCTTTAGAACCTCTAGGGACAAGAGAGGAGGAATGGAGAGAGGAAGACTTGCCCTGGGAAGAGGAAGATTGGGTCAGAGAGCACCTGTGGAAACTCGACACCCACAAATCCATGGGGCCGATGGGATGCACCCCACAGTGCTGCGCGAGCTGGTGGATGTCATAGCTAAGCCGCTCTCCATCATCTTTGAAAGGTCCTGGAGAAGGGGGGAGGTGCCGGAGGACTGGAGGAAAGCCAATGTCACCCCGGTCTTCAAAAAAGGCAAGAAGGAGGAGCCGGGCAACTACAGGCCAGTGAGCCTAACCTCCATCCCTGGAAAAGTGAGGGAGCAGCTCATCCTGGCTACTGTCTCCAGGCACATGGAAGAGAAGAAGGTGCTCAGGAGTAGCCAGCATGGGTTCACCAAGGGGAGGTCATGCTTGACTGACCTAATAGCCTTCTATGATGGTGTGACTGGCTGGATAGATGAGGGCAGAGTGGTGGATGTCATCTATCTGGACTGCAGCAAAGCTTTTGACACCGTCCCTCACAGCATCCTTCTGGGCAAGGACCAGAAGAGTGGGTTAGATGGGTGGACAGTGAGGTGGATTAGGAACTGGCTGGATGACAGGGCTCAGAGGGTGGTGATCAGTGGTGCAGGGTCTGGTTGGAGGCCTGTGGTTAGTGGTGTCCCCCAGGGCTCAGTCCTTGGTCCGGTCCTGTTCAATTTATTCATTAACGACCTGGATGAAGG
>PTEX01000117.1:2077891-2157454 GCA_003342815.1 Eudromia elegans | reverse complement strand
GCACCTCGAGTACTGTGTGCAGTTCTGGGCTCCCCAGTGCAGGAGGGACGTGGAGCTGCTGGAGAGAGTCCAGCGCAGGGCCACAAAGATGATTAGGGGCCTGGAACATCTGCCCTACGAGCAAAGGCTGAGAGAGCTGGGCCTCTTCAGCCTGGAGAAGAGAAGGTTGAGAGGGGACCTCATCAGTGTCTATAAGTACCTCAAGGGAGGGAGCAAGGAGGAGGGGGCTGACCTCTTCTCAGTGGTGGCCAGTGATAGAACTAGAGGAAACGGCCACAAATTGAGGCACCAAAAGTTCCACAGGAACTTGAGGAAGAATTTCTTACCAGTGAGGGTGACAGAGCCCTGGAACAGGCTGCCCAGAGAGGTGGTGGAGTCTCCTTCTCTGGAGATCTTCAAAACCCGCCTGGACACCACCCTGTGCCACATGCTCTAGGGGACCCTGCGTGTGCAGGGGGTTGGACTAGATGACCTCTGGGGGTCCCTTCCAACCTTAAGTATTCTAGGATTCTAG
The DNA here is from genome assembly GCA_003342815.1 of Eudromia elegans. Taxonomy (NCBI): domain Eukaryota; kingdom Metazoa; phylum Chordata; class Aves; order Tinamiformes; family Tinamidae; genus Eudromia; species Eudromia elegans. The sequence continues at coordinate 2,156,940 of PTEX01000117.1, read as the reverse complement.
GATCTATGATTCCTTAGTGTCCCTGCTGCTGTTTACTTGAGAACTGAGAGACCTCCCTTCTGCTTCCATCTTCCTTCTCTTTCCTCATGGTTGGTGGGCAGTAATATTGATATTCCTGAAACAGATGAAAATGTTTCTTCTATATTTTCTGGCAGAGGAATAAACTAAGAGGTTGAAGGCACAGACACCATCACTGACATTTAACTTGCAGTATAGACGGGATCTGTCTACTCTTCCTATCTCCTCTAGTACCTCGCCCTCTTTCCTGCTATTTCTTCACCACTTCCGCCAAAATCCTCCGTCACAGATTTCTGTGCCCGGCCCAAACATCCCCTCAGGGCTTCTTCCTGATGCAGGGAAAACTGCTCTTTTCTTGCTCTCCAGGCTAGTTTTTTCCCTCAGATTTTCCCCCCTCTCTCAGTTTTGATTTCATGGCCTGACCACCAAGTCAAAGGATTCAAAAATTGCTGCACCTAGACCTTGGCTTTGCACTGAACTCCTGGCTGAGCTTAGGTAGAGCTGGTGGTCTTTCCTAATTCTTTTGTCTGCGTGAAAGATTTAGTAAAACTTGCGGTTCTTTTACAAGTGCTTTATAGCTTAGCAATAAGAAGAGTTACATGACAACTTTGAACAATAATTAACTTATCACTCCTCCTTTTGGTGCATACACCCACTTGCTCTGGGGCACCGCAGTCACGCACAGACACCAAGAAAGACAGTCATGAACTATGGACAGAAATTAAAAATATGGCAGTTGTAGAGAGCTGGTGACAAACACTCTGTCACTCTGGACACTCTTGCAATGGCCAATGTGCTGTTCAGAGCACGTATCTCTCTGGTGAAGTCCCTGCACAAGTTTCAGAGAAACTCGAAAACCTCCATGTATTTGCCTGGAGCTGAGCAAGGTGATAGAGGAGGGAACATTTGGATCTGCACATCAGCCCTCCCCCTACAATGCGATCTCTTACAGAGCTAAAGCAATTCAAGAGGACAAATTAATGTGTCCAGGGAGAAAATGCTTTAACTGCACTTTGCTTAAAATATCTGCATAGCCCAACTGATATCTGCAGAGCTGACACACTGCAACAGAAGAAGTGTTATTCTGGCTCCTAAAAACCAGAAGATATTGCCAGCTTGTTCAACGGGTACAGAAAACCTCCAAGTCTCACAATCTCTGACATCTGGAGTTCATATTTTTTTGGATAACAAAAAAGTTTTCATTAGTATTAGCTTCTCCTTCACACCCTATCCCAGTGCTTTCCTTCACACTGGTAGCCACAGCTGAACCTCTGCCAGTCTTTAAGATGGATTCTTCACCTTTAAATCTGTGGTATTTCCTTTATGTCTTTCCTCTTGGAATGACAAATCATAAATCTTTTTTCCTCTTGTACCAACACGGCATGTGTTTGGATATAAGTATTTATTGCATATTATTTTTCATCTGCCACATCACAAATACCATAAACTATTGAACATTCGTGATGTGCGCAGACACGGGCAGCTCAGGCATGCGCAGTGAGCAGGTAGAGAAGCTAAAGGGAACGGTGTTAGAAGCACAAAGCTCCTGACCACTTGCTGTTCCCTTGTGATTAGCATCCTGCCAGGAGGTCACTCTTCCTTCTCCCAAGCAAGCACCACAACTACTTGGCTAGTAATATATCTAGCCCAAAGAGAGGGAGCTGGATTTTTTATGTGTTTATTTTCACCCTACCTGCCACATATTGTCAGTATCTACACTCAGTTTATGTCTTCTTTTTAAGAATTAAATCATGAATAGCTTCTGGGATAGCTGAAACCATTTGCACCTAATAATAGAAGTACAAAACAAAGCAAGGGCAGCCGAACTACTCACATAAAAGTAGCCAGATGTTAGGTAAAGAGAAAAACTTCAGGCTGTAACAACTGTGCTTGCAGCACAGTTAGAACTTGTTCAACTTTTGCTGCAGAAGACCACATAGGTGGTGGCAAATAGTAGATGTTCCCTTCCTGCCTCTTCCTAAAAAACAAACAAAATATTTAATTATTGAAAAATTAACATATCTACAGTTGCTACAAATATGTACACATTTGTTTGATAATGTTTCATTTCAGAAGTTGCTGTCCAAGAGAACCTCAAATTTTATTCAGTGGAGGACTAAAGCTTCCCATGAATAGAAAGAATGAGATTTGGGTTTACAACTTCTGGAATAAAAATGTCCAAGTCACCTGTTACCTGCATGAGGTTAAGAAGATACTTTTTCATGAACACATAATTTTGCCTCAGAGCACATCTGGAACATCTGGAAAACAGAGCTCATGAGACTGACTGTCACCTGGGAAGCCCATTTCCCGCATTCATCAAGGATTCATTCTGGACGGGTGGCAATAAATCATGTTGAATTCAGACTGACGGTGACAAAAGAATAATTCTAGTCTTGTCTTCTTCCACGAAGGCTTTGCACAAGCAAGCTTGATGAACAACTGCAGAGTCTATTGTCCATAAAGAGATGACAGAGAGGGCTTTGCGTGTGTCCCCCAGCCATGTGTGAGTAAAGATGAAGAGGCAAGCAGCAAAGAGGGAGCTCTAACAAACACTGTTTCCTTCAAGAAAGTGGCTAACAAGTTCCTAGAGTGCAGTATAATGTGGAAGGATGGACTGAGACACCTGCACCCACGGAATCATTCTGTGGTTGCAGATATGAGATGCCCTGGGAAGCCTAGCAAGACTTAAGAAAGGTGTTTCACAAAACTGGGACCTAGGGCACTGCTTGATCATTACAGTAAGAGCAGAGCAAAGGGAGGAGGCTTTAATGGGTGCAGCTCACTGTCCAGCACAGAGCATGCATGCAAAATGAGCAAATCAAAGGCAAACTCATCCTAACACAAAACTGAAGGCATACCCAAGGAATAACCAAGGAGAAGAGAATCCCAAGAAACTGCCCCCACTGAGAGGGACCCTGAGGGAGAAGAGGAAGAACAGGGAGCAGCTGCAGGAGAGAAGCGATCCCCGTCTGCGTCCAAGTCCCCACGTCGCCTCTGTGCCCTATGCGATGGCGCTCGCAGGAGCCAAGACAGCCCTGGTGGCTGGTGCTCACGGAAGACCGGGTCAGATGAAACCAAGTGCTGTAGCGCCCCGTGTTCAGATGTGGGCACTGCAGGGATTCACCTGGGTGCCCTGGCAGCTCTCAGCCCCAAAGATCCAACCTGAAGGGAAAGAAACGGGCAGAGGAGGTGAAGACAACAGCTGAGATCCAGCAGCAGTGATTGCAACATCTGCAGAGTAAAATAAGCCCTATAATATCTGTGCTCGCAGAGAGTGGCAATACAGGAAGTTTCAAATAACAGATCTTGTAGAAACTATGTAATTCAGTAACACAGAGGCAATAGGAGGTTTTACAGAATGTTTAGATCTGAAAAATCTATTGAAGGCATCCCAATTAACATGTACAAAGTTATCCATCATCTGAAAACCAAAGATGAGTGGTAGGAACTAGGGGTGAGGGATGGTTCTGAAGCCTTGGATCTTTGAATGGTTTAGAAAAATACAAAGAGAGGAAGATAAAGATGAGAATAATCTGGTAAACAGGCACTAAGTGTTAGTGGTAGAAGAACTGAATAATGAGAAAAATAGGTGTGTTTTTATAAAGATCAGGATTAGAAGCTAAGGAGGTCAATAATAGAGCAGATGACTCAGACTCAGAAAAGTAATATCCTCTCAGATCTTGTTCTGCCTTTTTTTTTTTGTCCTCTCAACTATTTTTTAACAAAAATCAAGTATTTGGACAATCTTGGTAAATTGTTTAGTACTTTGTAAGCAAGCTACCGATAACTACAGTGCAAGGAAATTCTCTGAAATACTGACAAATACTATGCCAGAAAGTATCAGGGTAAAGAGTCAGCTGTATCACATGAAATCCCCTCTGGGGAAGTACATTTATCCAAGTACCGATGCTGATTTTATAGTCCAGCTTCTGTTTCAAAGTATCAAGGCCGAGAATCACACTGCCCTCTGTATAGAGCACGTAGCTGGCTCAGAACAAGATGAATTTCCTACTGATACTGTGCTTGAGGAAATTGCCTATCGCGTGTTCCCCGAGGCTGGATGCCAAAAGGAAATTAAAGATACATTGGCCAACTCTGCTGCTATGCAGTCACAGCATCTGAGAAACACAGCTCATGAGCCTCGCCATGTCAGGGCAACCTCTCTGCAAATGAAAACTAATAAGATTTGAATTGGAAGGAGCAGGGATAAAGAGTTTCTAATCCCCCGAAGAGGCTCTCGGCTGCCGGGGGTACTAGGGCAGAAACCTGGCTGAGGAGCAGGACCCACAAAATTGCAAAATGCATCACCCGCCTTGCAAGCAAGTGATTTGCAGCAGGAAAGGAAAACTGTTGCAGCTCAGTGAGAAACAGGGACTTGTCGGCGTTCACAGAACAAGGCCAGTGTTTTCCTAATGGTGCCGAGTCTGAGCTTTCCAACTGCTGATTTTATCTGAGCAGGGGAAGGAGAGGCAAGGTAGGAGGGAAGAGCAAGGTCTGTCTTCTAGTAGTGCAGTTTTCTTGAAGAGAAAAAACTAATCTATGTATGATTAGACAATCTGTGCACAGCTGTTAAAAACACCACATTAAACCTGGCAGCTGTTGCAGAGCGGCACAAACAACAAACCACCAAATTACACATCCCCTCAGGACAGGGATGCTGGCTGCAGGCACTCTCTCCGCATTCCCCGAGGGAGGCGGCAGCCCCTTTGTGCACACAGACATGCAGAGAGGACCCTGTCCCTTGGGGCACTGGCCACTTCTTTCCAATCCTGACCAACCAACCTGCTCCCCACAGATCGTAGTAACCCAATGCTTCGACTCACATCTTAACAGCTCTCAGGTATCAAGGACGAGACATCTGCAGCATCCAGCCTTCAACCCCCTGGAGTCTCTACCTGCTGGTGCCTCTGATCTGCCTCTTCCCATCATTACAGCACGGGGAGAGGGGCGCTCTTGGGCACAGGGCTCCTCTGCTAAACGGGAAACTTTCTCAGACAGACATTGGGCTCCTTTGGAATCAATTAGACTTAGTTTTCTCTGAATGATGTTGCAGGCATTAATTTGGCAAATGTCTATGAGCTGGCTTGATTTTCAACCACCTCCCCATGTTATTTCACCATCTCTGAGGAATACTTACAAGATCCGCCATTGGTACACAGAAGTTTAGGAATCAAAGCAGGAATTAGGTGTTTTTATAGGGCTACACCAGACATGCCTACAGGCTGGGGACCGACCTCCTGGAGAGCAGCCCTGCAGAGAGGGACCTGGGCGTCATGGTGGACGACAGGTTGACCATGAGGCAGCAGTGTGCCCTCGTGGCCAAGAAGGCCAATGGGATCCTGGGGTGCATTAAGCAGAGCGTCTCCAGCAGGTCGAGGGAGGTGATTCTGCCCCTCTCCTCAGCCCTGGTGAGGCCGCACCTCGAGTCCTGTGTGCAGTTCTGGGCTCCCCAGTGCAGGAGGGATGTGGAGCTGCTAGAGAGAGTCCAGCGCAGGGCCACAAAGATGATTAGGGGCCTGGAACATCTGCCCTAGGAGCAAAGGCTGAGAGAGCTGGGCCTGTTCAGCCTGGAGAAGAGAAGACTGAGAGGGGACCTGATGAATGTGTACAAATACCTCAAGACAGGGAGTGAGGAGGAGGGGGCTGGCCTCTTCTCAGTGGTGGCCAGTGATAGAACTAGAGGAAATGGCCACAAATTGAGGCACCAAAAGTTCCACAGGAACTTGAGGAAGAATTTCTTAACGGTGAGGGTGACAGAGCACTGGAACAGGCTGCCCAGAGAGGTGGTGGAGTCTCCTTCCAAACCCGCCTGGACACCACCCTGTGCCTCATACTCTAGGGGACCCTGCGTGTGCAGGGGGGTTGGACTAGATGACCTCTAGAGGTCCCTTCCAACCTTAAGCATTCTATGATTCTATGATTGTGTGATTCTACACATACACCTTCACTCCCTACTCTGGAACCTCACACTGTTCCCTACAAGGAAATGTGTAAACCTGTAAAGGAGATATGTCCCCATGAATTACTCTCCTCTTACAATTTCAGCCCCGGTGCTAACTGCACTAAGATGCCCTATGCACATCCTGTGCCAGACACACATGTTGTTTGGAGCACCCCGTTTCTGAGTGCAGAAACTCTGCCTCCTGTGTGAGCAGGGAGAACATCCCCCAAACCTGCAGGGGAAAGGGGAACCCAGCCTGAAAGTAAAGAGCTGCCGGCTCTGCCAGGGCTTGCTGACAGCAAATCCTCAGCAAGAACGAGAAGGCTCTCGGATGCAGAGGCAGATGGATAAATATTCTCCATGGTTACAGATCTCAAATGCAGACATGTGACGAGCGAGTGCCTTCACGTTCCATTTTGTTTAATAGGAACAGAGGTAGCTTCAAAAGCAAATCTCAAATCCCACTTAGACCACAGCCAAAAAGCCTAACCAGGGTGTCTGCAGTAGAACACGCTGCCCAGAAAACAGCATCCTAAAATGGAATCGACAAGATATAAAGCGGATGTAAGGAAGCTATATATTTGGCAAGGAGGAAGCTTTGGCTGATGCAATGTTGCCAGCAGAGGGAAAAGCAACATCCAAAAGACACGGACCAATTAGAAAATGATCAGAAATGTAGAAGACATGACCTATAGGAAAAGGTCAACTGAAAAGTGGAGTCTGAAAGAGAGAGGCAAAATCCTTCAAATTACACAGAACCGTTGCAAAGAGAAAAGGAAGCAGAGGACCTCTCCCACCTTATGACATGAGCATTTAGTGTTGAAAGGTTCCTAAACCAGCAGCCTTCCTGCATAAATGTCTGGGGACTGTTTTCAGAGACCTCAGTTAGCCAGAGACAACGGATAGCAGCACACCTCTTTTATCATAGGCTGCAAGATGATTTCTTAGGTAGATTGCTAATTAAATGCACGATTGGAGAACACAGTCTGGCTACCTGAGGTGCCTGAGCACTGAGGAACGTACTTCTGTCAGCAGCCTCCAAGAACCTTCTCCACACACTGGAAACATCTTGCAAACTGGTTGCTAGGTGCTCTGCTCCTTGACATTTAGATGCCTGAGCAAATACACGTCTGCTGTTTAGCAAAACATCACAATAAATGTCATCTTTAAACATTGTCTGCTACAGTTCTGAGCAGCTTGTAAGAAAAACATAAGCACCATTTCAGTTCTTGGAAGCAGGTCCTGTTTCAAGACAGTCACATACAGGCTGTCCCTTAAAATGCTGGTGCAGCTGCCTGGAGCAAGCAAGGCCAAGCTGACACTTTCCTGACAACAATATCTCTGTTTAGAAGCTGAGCCAAAATAGATGGCTTTGTCCAGTTACTTACTCTTATTCCAGTACCTCTCAGTAATGCAAGCTAGAAAAAAAGATTTTAAAGGGCTCAAGCAACCTGTTACATAACATAAAGAGAAGGTTTACTATATCTTTTAGTAGACATGATCCTGGACCTTAAATGTATATATGTGTATATATGTGTATGTGATCTTTGGCTCCAGGTATTCTACAGGGAAGAGCTCACACATTGGCCCCACTCCAGGCAGTGGGTGGATGGGAACAGGTAGCCCTGGTCCCACCAAAAGCTGCTGCTCTCCAAGGCTCTGTCAGAAGGGCAAAGGGAAAGGTAGGCACTTACTCCACCCCTGCTGCTACTGTTATGCAAATAAATCAATACAGGGCAGAGCCTTTCACCTATAAATCCAAATCAAGAGTGACAGTGATGGAAAAGCCTTGACAGGGCTGGCTGTTCAGTGACAAGGCAGGAGGATAAAGTGTTGGAGTCAGCAGCTCCCCAAGGGTGTCTTGCATGAGCTGTCAGTCTCTGCTGCGACGCTGAGTAACTGCAGAGAAGCGAATGCCCCTCACATGATGCTCTGCTCCAGGGCACTGGGGTAACTCACATGCTCCCAGCTCCCTCAGTCCCGCGTGGCACTGCAGCCGTGACTTCCATGATGATGGACCACGGAGGACAGGAGAGGCTCTTCCACGCGCAGGAGCAACAAGGTGACTCCAAGCAGACCGGCACAGACCAACATGGCAATCTCTCAAAAGCTGTTAATCTGGGTGGTGCTGGCAGGCACAGCACCTGCTACTGTTAAAAATGATTCATCTGACCCACAGCCTCCAGTTACAGACTTGTTGTAACAAGTCTAACAGTAATAATAATGAAAAATACCACTTCTGTCGCAGCAGATGAAAGCGAAGATATGGTGACTGTAACATGAAACAAGGGTTATCGACGCATCTGAGGACACACGTATTTAAGAACACCACCCATCAGGCTAGCAGGCATTCAAATGCCTCAACTGCGCAAAGCTTTGGGTTGATTAGAGCTACAAACAGTTAGCAGGGGAGGCCTGTTACACAGCAGCTGATGGTTATGCATGTTTTGGGGGCTACTTTTAAAGTGCTGAAGGCAGAGGAAGATTATTTCAAGAACATTTCAGTGTGCTGTTTCTCCCGATGCCTAAGCGATTAGTGTTGAGAGTAATTTGTGGGGAGGTGGAAGCGGAGGTGTTTATCACCTTTGGGCTGGTATCTTTTACGATAGCTTTTTTATTAATTCAGTAGTTTGATCCGCAGGCTGACACTCTGGGTGCTGGTACACGGGGGATGCCAGGGACTGGAAATGAAGCCTGCTCCTGAGGGGAAGTATTTCACTGACTTTGTGGATCCACTCTCACCAAGAGGGGCTTCTCTGGCTGCTCTGGAAGAGCCTTTTACACCAGACTGCTAGGTTTAAACAAGCTGATTGAAATGCAGCAACAAAACTAATTTTCTGAAAATGAAGCTTTGGAGTTCTGGTCCCTATTTCTACCTTTTGCCAGCTTTTTCTTCCTGTATCCCTCAAATTTCACATAATTTGTGTCAATTGCCTAATTGACGATGGAAACGTTTGTCTATACAGTAGCAGACTGGGGCTATATTTCAACTTTATGCATCAAGAAATATGTATCTTATTTGCAAGGGTAAGAATGCCGTGAAAATGATTGCTGGAGTAATCCAAAAGATCTCTGTATTTATGGAATGGCTGCTAGCTAGTATGAGATAAGGTCACCTAAAGTTAGGACTCCAGCTTGAGAGAATTGTATTAAGGTCTAAGTTGTACAGGAGTCTGCCATGAATCAAGATCGTTCTAAGCACTCGGCGTTATTAGACAGCATGTTTTAATTCCCTCTAGAGACGACTATAATAAACCTTTCATTTTCACATTAAAATACTTTACTCAAAGTCCTTAAAGAGCCGAACTACATGTTCGCAATTATTACCGGGATTCCCCACCTCCCTTCCTCTGAGAAAACACAACCCACCAAAAGCAAACAAAAAAGAGGCCCTTTTAAACTCAGCTCCATCATTTGCCATGCATCATACATGTTCTACAAAGCTCAGTCCTGCAAACTGCTAGCCTGGCCAACCAGGCCCAATCACAACACCAAAGTACATTCATTTTCCTTCCTTCACGCCACCTGAGCACCGGATCTCACAGGAGAAACACCCAGCCTGTACTCCATCCATTTTCGGATGCGGTTATACTCCATTCTTTGTCACATTTTTGTATCACTTTGCAGACCACGAGGCTTTAGAAACTGGGGACACATTACTCAAGCTATGGAATATACTTAAAGAAAAAGACCTTCATTTATTTTGAGATTAGTCTATCACATATCTCCTCAAATTCTCCTTCTACGCTTACTGATACAGGAGGAGGGGTTTATCTGATTGCTGTGTGCAAACAGAGCTCTGCCAGTCACAGAGACCCTCAGAAGTGATTGCAGAGCTGCCTGCTCGGCTGGGTCGCAGCCTCCGTGACGTACAGAGGGGAGCATTAGCCAGGAAGGCATTGCAGAGGAAGCCTCACTTTGTAAAAATAAGTAAACAAAACAAATCAGAAATCTGGAAGCCAAAAGAAGAACAAAAAAAGTATCTTAAAGCTTTCAATTTAAAAAGATTTCCCTTGAAATATTTTAGATGAGTTTGCCTCTCATGAGTACGTCAATGATACGAGGGTATCTTACCATTTTAAATGAACGGTTTATGAAATGCTAGAAAAATATTTTTTCTTTTGCAAGTGTTCTGCTCCAGCAATTTATTTTTCTAATTCACTAAATTAAAACAGAGAATAAGTCAAATTACCCAAACCTAATTTGGAGTGCAGAGATCATAGCGAGTAATCCTGCTTAATGAAGCTGTAATTGATGTCTGAGATACTCCCTTACTACTATCGTTACATTATTTATGTTACGTATTACCAAGCTCTTCACCCCAAACAGGCTTCAAAAGGCAGTGCCTGCACGGGCTGGGAAGTGCGTTATCCCCGGGACGCGGCCTCTCGGAAAAGCAGAGCCGCTCGAGGCGCAACACGGCACCGGGAAGGCTCGGCTCAGCTCCGGGAGCGGGGGGCTCGAGCCGGTCTGCCTGAGAAGAGCGGGCTGGTTGTTGCCTTTTAACAACAAAGGCCGCTAAAACAGGCGGAACGCTGTAGCAGCAAGTGCAGCAGTAGCTAGAGGTAGGTTCCAACGAAGCTGCTGGTGGCGTTCAGGCAAATAGGCCAGAACTTTAACTGGGACACTAGGTACAGTCATGATGGCAGGAGCTGTTTGGGGGCAAAATAAGCAGTGCTCACTCAGTGCGCCAAGGAAACCTGTGTCTTCCCAGATTTACTCCTTTTCCTAGTAGCAGGAAGAAGGCAGCTTTGTCACTGTTGTTCATCAAGTACCTGTTAGGCTGCTCCTCATTCAGTGCCATCGCTAGTGACTGGGGATCTATACCCACAATGACTGAGACCTGAGGTCTCATCAGCAACACAAACCAGTGACAAAGGATGAAGAAGGCACTTTTTGCTGAAAATCTGAAGTTAGACCTTTTGAAATAAAAGTCAAAGTATTTCAGCATGCTTACAGAACCCTAACTAAGAGCTCCCCTTTGCTAAATCAGAAGAGCATAAATAATAAATGAAGCATGCTTTATATAGCGAATTGGATACAATTACTAAATGTTCAGGAACTCATCAGCTTTCCCGCAGAAGTAATTCAGTTTGCTAAGAAAGAGCTTACTGAGGTCAAGAGATATAAAAGACCAAGCAGTCCTATAGATCTCTGGAAAAACAAGTAAATGTCTTCATGAATTAACCTCAGGCAAGAGGTCCTGTGTATTTCATAAGGCTCTGTTTTACCCAGTTATATAGGGGCAAAATATATTCCATTACCTCCAAAAATAAGCTCATCCTATCATCATATCAATATCAAACTCTATATCCTGTCTACAAAAAGAAAATTAAATGCTATTCTAGGGATATGATGTGCTGCTTAATATCACTGGTCTCTGCCTAGATAAATATTAAACAAAAGCTAGCACGAACAGGAAAGCTATTAAAAAGCCCTGCAGCCAGATCCCTCCCATGCAGCACAGGAATAAATGAGCTGGTTTCAGGTAGATACCACAGCGACATCCATGATGAAGGATCAACGGGCATAGGAGCTCCGTTATATTGGCACAGTTTAGCAGTCTCTCATTAAACAATGCAAGGAAGTGGTCTGCAATCCCTTCAAGTCCACATCAAAATGCCAAACTTGAAGGGGGAGGGAGGAAAAAAATCAACTCAAGTTACTTAGACAGCACTGTGAGATTTACATCCGTTGATACAATAAAAATATTGTATATTACACTAAAGTTACAGCTACTGCTTTGTGGCATAACCTGACACTAAAGCCAAGTTTACGCTGACCACTTTAATTTCCCAGTAATCTAAGACGCATCAAGGAACTAATTGTGAAACTAGGATTTAGATCTAGACTAATGGAGATCTATTGGCAAATATTATTTTGTGGGCTAAGCATTAATTTAACAGTGATGCAACTAAACAGATTAATTTGCTGTACCTCTGCATTATAATATGCAACCAGCCCTGTCTTCCTAAACACAAGACATGGATAGTTTGTAACTTACCTCCTTTTGAGGGTTCAGGCCTCACCTTCTCACCAGAGAACTGCAGAAACTGCAAAGAGGAGAGGGGTCTCTGAATTCAAAGCCAGCTTCAAGTGAACAGCGTAGAGAGACTTCTCACACGTCCTATCCGTGCAGAACTGCTTTATGCTCCCTAAAGGGGCAAGAGATGATGTGAGGTGGTCACCATTGCCAACAGGCAGCACACATCTCTGTGCTGAGCAAAATTTCCTCAGCTTCGCTGGCAGCTGTCCCTTATGGAAGCAGGATCAAGCTGGATTAAAAGAAACCTTAGCTGATTTAGCTGAAGTGAAATAGGAGAGAGAGGAAGCGTGGCAGAAGATAATCCCAAGGCACCATTACCACATCCAACTGCCACAATCCTTGTGAGGAAGCACCTCATAAGGTTGTTGCAAAGATTCACTCAAAGAGGGAAGAAAACAGAAACTAGTTCATTGGAGACTGGCTTAAGACAAAACAGAGGTGTTTGATGGCCAGATAGTTACCAGCTCTTCTGTCTCCTGAAGTCTTCTAGGGCACCTCTAGGTTTGCGATCCTTTATTCACACAGGAGGATGACTGCAGAGGATGAAACATGGATTACTTCATTATTGTTTATGACTGTCAGAAAAAGAGCAAAAGGCAGAGTCCAGAGTATAATCCAAATCCAGCATCCAATTGTGCAAGGGACAGGTGTTTGGGGTTTTTGTTTTTAAAGAGGTGTTGAACTGCTTTGCATCTGCTGTTTTAGATGGAAATTGCACTCCTATAAATTGAGAGTGATTACACAAATTAAGCCTGCCTAATGCAATATTGTCGCGTAGTTTGTATCCATAAATGTCAGTAACCACCAGTGGCCCAAGCACAATTCAGTTAAATGTTACACTGGTGCAGCATAAAATTATTTTTAAATCTCATTATTTTAACAGACGATGCTCCAAACAAATGTGGTGGTGAGTAAGCGCCCTCTTAAGGGCATTTTTTGTACAAATAATATTCCTTAAATGCAGTTATGTAACTTGATAGTTTTATGCAGAACATTTTCCACAGCTAAAATGGCAACTCCTGTATTTCCCACCCTGCAGGTTCAGATGTGCTGTGCAGTATTTTGAAATACTGGTTAAGACTGCTATAATTTCCAGGTGAAATCAGCAGTGACTTGGGGTACTGGGTTGGTTAAAAAAAGTATGAAAATATGGGCCAGTGTATGGAATCAGTTCCCTTCCTCTGTCAGGAATTAGTGTTGGCATATTTTTCACTGACCTGATGATAGGTATAGGAAAAATAAACAGATTTACCTTCTGAAGCTCTGCAGTTAAACAATATTTCTGATCTTATAAATCACATAAATACACCCCATCATATAAATACACTCCACCCTGAGAGGAAGAGGAAAATTCAGAGTGTCCTTTTGTGCCAGTAATTAATGCAGGATTAGTATGTGTGCTTGACAGAAAACTGCCTTCAGAAGCCGCAGTAACAAGGATCACAAGGAACAACGTGCTCTGAGAAGCGCCCTTAACCTTACAGGGCGGCCCCCTTTACGGAAGCTCCCCCAGCCTGGATGCAGTGGCAGGGAGGGAGCAGTGACAAGGGCTCCTTTCTAACAGGCAGCTACTGCAGGAGCAGTTACAGAAAACACAGCCACTGCCACCTAAGGGCTCTTAGGCGCCACTCTTCAGAGTGGCAGTTTGAGGTTTCACACATCATTTGGTAAATAGAAGGCTCTTCCCGTTTGAAAGGGTATCCTAAGGGCCACCTTCTCATCTCAGGGCAGTTCAACTAGTATCTCAGCATAAAACAGATGCGTCCTTGCTTTCAGCAGTGCTGCAGCAAGCAGAACACCTAAGACACTAGAGGGTTTTATTCTGTCATGGATTCAGCCAGAAAACTGTCTCCAAACAAACCAAAAAAAAAGAGAAAAGAAACTTCAGACAGTTTTCTAGAAGGCCCCAAACTACTATGTTAGCTCTTCAAAGATGTACTAATGCTAGCTAGGCATCAAGGAGCTTCTGCCACTGCTTCTCTGCCGTAAACTGCTTTATAGTTTCCTTGATGAGTTATTTTTCTTGGAAACACACCTGTTTTGAGGACCCAGGGCAATCAGATGATCGCCCTTAGTCAAGCATTAACACCATATTGCAGTGGAAAGCGATGTTTTACAGATCTAAACTACCGTGTTCTACTATTACTAAAGGCTATCCTCCCATAGCTATTCTCCTTCACAAGAACAAATGTTCCTCAAAACAGTTTTTCATCAGTTGCGCTCACTTAGTGTAGCAAACCATGACCAACAAGAGAAGGTCTAACAGGAGCCAGTCTTAACTTAGCTGAAAATATTTCAGAGCAAAAAAAGCCTTTTCGGCAGATCTCCCTATACAGGATGCGTTCACTGCTAACATGGTATTGCCATTGCTGGTAACAGGCCACAAGCTTTGCCGTGAGTTTGCAAAACTTCAGGACTGAGACTTGCCAGGTCATTTCTGACTTGGCTTTGGAGGCCTCACAGCTATAAAAGAGTCACCAGTGGTCAGCAAAAGAAACGCAGAAGGGGAGCTGGATAAAACGGGCGTTAGCGTAACAAAGAGAGCAAAGAAATAGTATCTAGCATATGTAAAGGGCATTATACATAGTAAACTTGGATACAATGTGGAGCTTCAGAACAATGAGAACATATAAAAAGTATAAAAGGGTATTAAGACACATCAAAAGGCACACAAGTGGATCCTATGATGAGAAAGAAGCCATCCGCAGGAGTGTCGTATTCCTCCTGGCGAAGGACTTTGCTACCAGCAACACCAGAACGAGGCCCCTCACTTTGGGGTTCCAGGAAACAGAACAGCCGTGTCAGAGCAGTCCGGGTTTGCAGGAGGGTTGTGGGCTGGTTCCCGTACTTCAGGTGGCATTCAGGTAAGCAAAGAAGCTTATTTAACTGCCTGTAACTATGAAACAAATACCCCCAAAGAAGGCTTCATGGGATGTAGTCATCCCTGATCTGTATTCCTGACTGCTATCTAAAAGGTGAGCTGCTTTCCAGCGTTATCTAGTTTGTACATGAGTTTTAGAATTTGTTTTCTCTTTAGAATCGTACTTAGCTTCTTTTACCTGCAAGACCTTTCCTGGTCAAATTAGCATCTCATGCATATGAGGAACTCACATTACTCAGGGCTTCCTGCAGTCTTGCTATAGACAGGAGGATAGAACAAGGCAGAAAAAAATAAAGAGGAGTTTCCCTTTCCATCATGTGGCCATGAGCTCATGGACATCAGCTGGTGCTGGCAGCAGAAGGGACGTTCTGGGAATTTGCACCTTTTCTCCCAGGAGTCTTTTTTTTCATCCCAATCCCCAGGTTATAGTGCCAGGGAACTGCTGGTTTCATTTGCCAATATTCTCCCCAAGCTCTTAGGCTTGTAAAGAACTTAAAGGAAATAAGCCCATTCCTGTCACACTAGCATAAACGGTGTTATGCAATTTAAAAGCAGCACTAATTGGTGCATCTAAATAGCAGGACTCTACAATTTCTTTCCCTGTGAGAGGCTGAACTTGAGCTGAGAAGGTCTTCAGGATGATGAAACTAGTCCTCCTTCTCTATCAAAGGGGACTTTGAGAGCTACATTCACATAAAACGTTACCCTTTGTGTCTTCATCAGATGAGTAATCACAGTTTAGTTAACTGTTGCTTAAAAAGAGCACGTCCAAAAACATATGTTAGTTATGCCTTATTACTGCATAGTTATGTCCGTCTCTCAGACAAGAGAGATGCTCTCTCTTCCCTCAGACTCATGAATTAATTCTGAGTAAATGCTGGCTGCGTTCAACAGGAGGGTGTTACTGAGAACCTAAGCTTATCCTTTTCCACAGTTACCATTTAGTTGAGTAGAGGAAAGTTTAGTAGAAAGAAGTTTAGTAGATCAAAGTGCGGAGGAGAAAGCCAGCTGTGAAAGCAACAGGGAGAAGTAATGGACAGCTTCGCTTTGAAAACATTCTCCAAGGACACGTTCTATTCCTGCTCGGATTTGCTTGGAGATGACATTCTCACTCCTCCTCACATGCATTTGCATTTGACACATGGGTTTGACCAACAGTAACCGAGGAACAGAAATATTATTATAGACAATAAATGTGCAAACTCGACCTTTTCTCTCATTGGACATTGTCTGCTAAGACACTCGGAGTCTGATTTTGCTCTCAGTTACAGAGGTGTAAATTAGGATGAGTTCCTTATGAGACCAGAGGAATCATAATCTTCGCTTTTAGAAAGAGGAAAAGGGTTTAAACTGCTAACACCTAAGGAAAAAATACCTCAGAAAGCGGGAGCAAGTTGAGGCTTATAAACACCAGTAAGATTAACCCCCTTCTCACCTTCCTTTGCAGCAATCACCCACAGGTACTAGTCACCTTTCTCAGAGCAGTCCAACCGATATTTGATAAACACAATTTGAGAACATTTACACCAAGGTTGCTGTTCTCGTTTCAGACCTACAGAACAGCTTGGGGCCTAGAGGTGTTTCTACTATTCCTGACCCTACTAACTGGCGTAATAAGAGGTACTCCACTTAACTGCAAGCCTTGCCTCGCTCTCCAACATGCAGCCAACAAAAGCCCGGCCTCTACCAGCACTGAATGCGCTCCCAGGCCTCGCAAGGAGTGCACAGGCACAACTTGAAAGCGTTACCCGGATATTGCAGGCTTTGATGATGACTTAGTTCTGTTTTTTTCAGGAAGTGCTTCGTAGTCATCTTTTCAAGTAGTGAATAAAGGCACTTCCATTCATCAGTGACATCAGCTGGGGTAAATCACGAGTGGACTTTCTGATACCGGCTGCACCCACGTACGTTTATTACGGGAGTCTTTTATGGAGGCCTTTTTGTCCAGTTCTAGGACATAGAGCGGGAAATAAGATACTGCACTTTTAAATGTAAGTTATGTTTAAAAAGCAGTGCTAGAAGTAGTCTTCTCAAAGCCCTCTGAGTCGGAAAAGCTCTGCTCAAGATAGAAGATGATTTTTTTTTCTGCTTGGAGATCAACAACTTAGGAGCATCTACATTTAAGTATTGAGAGGGTGCCAGAACAGGTAAAAGTGAAAGAGGGTTTTAGGACTTCATATGAATCTCCTAATAAAAACCCCGTTGCTATAACAACTGCGTATTAGAAGGATGCCAGAAAAAAAAGAGAAACTCATAACTTTAATAATGAAAAATCTGTAGTTTCAGGCCTTTCTCTATTATGCTCCAGTTCACTTACCACAGCTATAAAAGCACAGACATAATGCATTTAAAACCACGAAGCAGCTGTTTTCTTCGCTGCTCCTCACCTTTGCTATAGCTAAACACTTCATAAAGTGTCTTTACAGGACGAGCATGAGGCAACTGGCCTGGAGTCACGCGGGCAGCCGAGCACAGAGGCAGAACCATCTCAGACACGACACGACGCGGCCTTCGGGACAGCTCTGCTCCCAGCGCTGCCGGTCAGGGAGCTTGGCCCTTTCCCACTCGGAGAACATCAGAGGCATCTCGGAAGCGAGCGCTCTGTAGGATACCTGGTGTGAGGGATATGCTCCTTCCCCAGCTCAGCCTGAATTCTCACACGTAGCCTTGTTCAGGTGTTAACCACCAGTGATCCTGATAGTTGTCTCCCTGATTTCTTCCCCTTGGACTTCCTTCCCCTTCTTCTTGGACATTGAGCATCAATAACAGTCCTCATGGCTGCATGCCGATGGGGAGATAAGACTAATTGTGCGCACGGCAGCCAATGTTCATTTCTGAAATGAAAGAATGACTGTAAGTCAATCATCCCATAAACACGGAGACAGCCCAAGAGCCCATTGAGCTCTCCTTGCATCACATTGGGCTCCACACCAGGATCTCCCCGTGAGCTGGGAGATCTCTCAAGGACACTCCTCAGGATTGAGATCCTTACCACAACAGACTCGTGGTGACTATAGTACGCTCTTTTTCTGAGCTTGTAATCTTTGTAACTGCACACAAAATCCCTTGGTCATAAACTGTTGACCAGGTCTGTGACCAGCGCTGGATCCAGCTGCATCCAGACTCCTCTCAGAAGGAGATTGGAAAGCAAGGAGGTCCAATCTGAACCTCATGACTCAAAAGGAGGGTCTCATTGGTAATTCCGTGTATTATCTTGAACCTCCATGGAGTAAATAATAAATGACCTTGCCATACAATCTCATGAAACCACTGTCCATATCAATAAAATCTATTGCTATTTCTTTCACACAAGGGAAGTGCATTGTGTCACCCCTTGACTCATTCCATGACAGGCCTGCACAAGGGATTCCCTCCTGAGGGTATTCCCACCACACCACGGGCTCCTCGGGTTGCACTAGAAAGCCAAGATTCCCTCATTTGCAGAAGCTGCACTTACGGGGAAAAGTACTACAAGACAAGGGAAAGCCTGGAATGGGATATCTCTTTAAAGGGACAGTAGTCTCCAGAGCAATTTACAAAGCAAAATTTTTATCACCTACATGCCATTGTCTGGAAGAACTGCCCTCTGATGTAAAGCCCATAAACGTGCTGGTAAATGTCTTCTTGGTTTTTTCCACCCCATCTCCTTTTCTTCTCTTTGAGCGCAGAATTACTGTAATTCTATATCTCCCCAGAGTTACCACCACTATTATTATTCCTTGGGTGCATCTGACTCAGAGCCCTACAGCTGCTTCCTGACAGGTTACACCAGAGCCTTTCATTTCTGACATGGGAAATTTTCTTACAGGGGCCTTTTAATAGATTTTAAAGGTTCCACCTGGTGACAGGCTGCTTCTTGGCCATGACCCAGTCTACTTAATCAGTCTTCTCCCCTCAGGGGAGACTCCCGATCCATATTTAGGATGGCATAGAAGTTTAAGCAAGCTATTCCCCAGGCCTCCACCGAATACTCCTTGCAGCCGTAGAGATGGTAATTCCTGCATGTCTGTCTCATGCCTGTGAAACTACTTCCCACTTGGCGCTTAAGGAAACTCCCTTGTGCAATTCTAGTATTAACACAGCTGGATAGCAGGACATGGGCAGGTGGTAAAAGACTGGGGTAGCTAATGACACGTACCCACCATACGCCCCGTGCCACTGCTTTACAGTGTCGTTTCCAATAAGGAATAGCATCAGTGACAGCAAGTGCTGCTGGGGCACGCTTGTTCATGGGCCAGAGCTGGGTCCCTCTTGAGAGGGATGTTTCGTCAAAGGCCGGGACACTCTGACGGGACCCTCAGAAGTCAAGGAATAGGAAACAGTGAGGAGTGACATGGTTCTCCAGGGATTCTGAGGAATTGATTCTGACAATCATCTGATTGCTGTTCTCATCTACGTGCTCCTCTGTGGTATTTGTGTCACTGTCACCAAACAGGGCCGGAGGGAAAGGACATTCCCAGTTCCAGTTCTTCAGAGCGAGGGGAAGATTGAGCTCAAATCCTCTCTCCTCCTGGGGAGGTGTGAACCCACGTCTCACTCTGAAGTGCTAGGGCCTGAACCACAGGCCCAGGTCGGGGTTGACTTACAGCTGAATACAGCTGAATACAGCTGAAAGGCTCTGCCTTTGTAGAAGCACACAGAACTCACCTGTACATCGCTTACGCCAACCTGCATGTGAGCTCATGAAACTGTCACTGTTGTGGGCTCTCATGCAAGTGTTTTCAACCTTGAAGGAAAGTATCCCATCTGAAGCTGGGGCTCTGGCCAGGTCCTGGTCCTGGATGACAAGGAAAGCAGCACATACCAGATGCTACCACTAACAAAGAAAATGCAAGCTTTGTTGATTTAGTTTTATAAAAGCTGGACCTTCTTACAGTGACTTTGGAGACCTCCCTTACGCACTGCATAAGCGCGTAAGACCTCCCGATTGCTGGGAAGGTTCTCCAAATCCTCACCGCAACAGGGGCTCCTCAGCGACTACGGACCTGGATGATGGTAACGTATTTAGGTGATGTACCTTTTTCTTAATCACTGTTCTCTCTCATATAGTAATGGTTAAGTGCATTACCTTGCTTCTTGGATCTGTTGTTAACATCCAGCACATAGGAAGCTTATTGTTTTKTTAGATGTATCATTTCATTTTGTTAGACGTATCATTTAGTTTCTGTATTATTTGCTGTTAATAGTAAGCATGACTGTTCATTCCCTTGGTGTCTGGTTCTTTCTGTTGCACCACTCCCTCCCCTGCCACCCCAGTCAATTGGCAAAACACACTCCAAAAACACTGGAGGTGATGGCCTACCCTCTCCTGGCATATGAATTCAAGTCTCTTTTATTGGGCAATCAGCCTGGGCCGTTGTTTTTAAGATCAATACAAGAGTGCTAAAGCCTCTGGGCTCAGTTAATTCGCAGGAACAGAGTGTGAGCAACAGACCATTCCTGGGTCTTCCTCTCTGCACAAAAGGCTTGAGATGTCCAAGACACCTCAGCCTTTCACTACACTCAGCTCACCATACTCAGGCACAAGGCTCTTTGACTGAACTGAAAAATTACTATTGCAAAGTGAGGAAGAAAATCCCATACAACCTTCCAGCAAAGCCTGTGTTCTGTGCTAGATTAAGCATGGGCACAACCTTGGAAAAGGGAATAGCCCACACACTGCCCAGCATATTTGGTAGCACCCATTTTCCTGTCTGGCAAGGCAAGTAAGTTGCACTGGGAAGACAGACCTTTGTGCAACAACTAACAGTGTCCTACAAGAGGGGCCCAAGCCCCAAGAGCAGAAAACTTGCTGCTTCTGTTTTCCCCCATTTCTCGGGTTGCGCCGTCCTGCAAGGACACTGGCGCATCGGCGCTGCAACGTCCCCACCGCAGGGAATACCCTTCTTCCCACCCCAGGGCTCTGCCTCTCCTCCACCGCACCCAGAAGGGCCAACACAACAAACTTGCCTCTGCTGCCCTCCCCAGCTCCCATCTAAATGTTAAATATCCACTCCCACAAACATTACCTTTCCCCAGAACAAAGAAAGCATCTAGACTGGCTTCAAGCAGCAACGAAGCTCCCAAATGAGTCCTAGCACACTCCAGAACAATTAACACAGGCTAATTATGGATTTATACCCTCATTAACATGAATCAATCTGGAATACCAGCTTGCTGCAAAACTCCCTACAATGCTGTAACGTGCAGCCTACGAAGGAGGCCACTTGTATCCCTCAGTGCCTGTGCAGCCTCCCCAAGTCTATATGAACAGCCCCAGTTTTTAATATAAATCCAACCAGAAGATTTCACAACCGTTTTTATGTACAATATAGAAGGATGCCAACAGACTAAATTAACTCCCATTTGTCATGCCTGCCTCATTTACACCTACTCGGAGCTGGGAGACCTTTAAAGCTTGGGTATTGGGTCTTGTTGTAAGATGTCCGTCACCAAACTGCTCTGCTCTTTTTCCTATGTTTTTAAAACTCAGTGGATTCTGGTCTCTTGCTTTCCCTTTTATCTTTAAATGTTAAAAAATAAGTGTGTAAGGCAACAAGGAAACACACCAGGTTACAGCCAACAAACAGATCTTTGGAAACTACTGCTATATCATTAGCAAAGCTGTTAAGAACAGTAAACACAAAGCAAGCAGCAATCAGAAAGCTCCTTTCCTTATCCGTCCAGGAGCCTCACTGTACTAGTATGATGACAGAAAAATATGAAATCTCCATTTCATAAATAAACAAAACAGGGATCAACAAATACATTGTAAAAGCAGCGATTCCCCATAGATGTTTTACAGCTTTTGAGATTCTTTACATAACACAACTTACAGGACAGTCAGAGGTGGTTTTTTTTTGGTTTTTTTTTTTTTTTTTTTTTTTTTTTTAATATAAAGCAGGAAAATATTGCCTTTTTTTTTTTTCCCTATCTTTGAACTGGAATTCTAGCTCCCAGCTCCACTTACTTCCACTTACTCTTTATATATATAAATGTTTAAAGGTGGGCACTTTGAAAGTTTGCTAAACATAAAACAATAACCTTTTCAAAGTGACAGTTTGATTCTCATCTGTCATTTTGCCACTAAATACCAGCAATAGAGAAGAAAATCTGATGACAGTCAGAAAACCAGCATGAAGAAGCACGTATTATTCCAGCCAGTGCTCTGTATACCTGACATCCACTGCAGCCATTGAGTTCCTTGAAGACATATAAAAAGCTGGGCTTGGGGTGGTGGGGAGACAGAGGTTGTTTGCTTTCTAATACCGTCACCCCAGGCAGCTCTGGCATTGCTGGAGAACACATCAAAACGCCAGCATTACACACACAGTCGTATTAATGTTAAAGACTACAAGACAGACCTGATATTCTGAGGCTCTCAGAAGAGCAACGGTAAAGATGAACTCCATGGCAAAGCCTGCCTGTCTTACCTTCTGCCCCCAGCTCAGGTCAGTTCTGCCACTAACGCATCATAGCTCAGTGCCATGAATGAGAGTAAAAAAGCAGAAACCTGCCTTGCGCTGCCTTCCTCTGCACATGTTACTCACCCCTAAGCCCCAAGGTGGAAAAATACTGAAAACATCAGCACTGTGTTGGTAGGAACTTGAGCCTCGGTGGGGGCTGGGACAGGCCTGTCCCTTGCTCCCACTCACCCCTCCCAAGGGCCAGGGAGAGCTCTCGTGCCTCATCTCCCGCTCCGCTTCACAGCACGTAAGTGTCCAGCACAGTTCTGCACCCAGAGCAAAGGTGGTGGCTGCTGCGGCAACATTCTTAGAACAGCTTTGCCTTAACCAGCCCTTCCTCTCAGCCCCATATCCCCATCCCTGCAGGGGTTCCTCAGCCTGCCCAGCTACACAGATACACAGTCTCTGCACAGTTCTCTGCCCCCCTACCAGACACCCGGGGAAATCCTGCAAGGAGAAGGAAGGCAAAGAGCCCTTCAGGGACGGGCTAAATTGCTCAGGCAAAATGAGTGACTAGGGGAACGCTGAAAGCACCAGTGGGCTAGAGAGGATAAGGATATTTTACCCATGAGCAGTTCAAACCACAGCTGTGGGAATCTCTGTGAGAAACACAATAGCCTCCAAACACAGGCTAAGGTCTTGCTGATACTGCACAACTCCAAGCAAAACGGAGCAGCTGCTCTAATAACCTGGAGGCGTGTATGTCTGCAAGCCCCTTGTTCAAACCTGCCCAGACCCAAGCAGCCTCCTCCTCCTTTGCTTGTGTTAAGGAGTTCCAGTCTTGCAAAAGTATAAATAAACAAATGAATTAAACGGAAAAGCATCACCTGGTGATGCAGAAAGTCCTTCGGGGCTGTGACACTTTTTAGCAGGCTACTGCTGCCGTGCCAATGCTCCATTTTCAAAGTGTACATGTGGCACGGAGGGGAAAATGAGGAAGGGATTTGGTCCACCCCTTCTCTGCAAGGTACAGCAAGATCTAGCAGTGGAAACACTGCTAAATATAAGTATACAAGCTGTTAATATTTATATATTAAATATTAATGCTTTCCTTTAATAGACAAAGCATGTATGTACCCCAAAAAAGCATTAATGGCTTCCTATGTTTAAGTGGAGCTATATTATACTGCAAAAATTTTGCATTTCTTAAGGAGTGTGTAATTGAGCAGCAGGGCGATGAGGAGACATGGACAGCTAAGGCAAGAGGCAGTTTATTTCAGTGCCAACTTTTTCACAGCTCTGGTGTCTTGTGCCCCAACTGCCTTCTGGCAGAGGTGCCTCCTGGCCTGCTTCCTCCACACCTCCTTACCTTCACTTTATTTTTGGTTAGATGACAGATTCCCCAGGGTTATTTTTCAGTGACCAGTATTTTTAAAGGCAGCACATGGCCAGCATGTGCAGGTTGTAGACGGGACCATACAGTAATAGCTCCACCACCCACCCACTGCTGCCTCCCCTGCCTCGCTCAGGGGACCCCAGCACTCGCACATCGTGCGGGGAGGATCGATCAGTGGGGGAGCAAAGAATAGTGTGAAGGCCCCTCCTCAAGGACTTGCCTTCCAAAATACAAACAAAACGTCTTGAGGAAGTGGCTCTGACGAGGCATAACACCAGGAGAGCGGGCTTTGGTGCATAATAACACATGGTAATATCACAGTGAACTAAAATAGGGTTGTTCAGGTCTGCAAGAGTAGGTACCCACTCCCAAATCTGCATATTAAGTGTTAAAAACTGTCTGTAAATCACAGAACACCCTCACCGCCAAATCTCTCTGACTGCACATCTTCCTACTCATCTTATGGCACTGCAGCTCTCCTCCAAATTTCCTCTCCGGGACGGTGTTAACTGCAGCTATTCTGGAAAATGTCAGAAACATTTCACAGCCTGAACGTCAGTAAGAGTAATGCTGGCTATGCACGCTGTGTCATAATGACTTGTAACTACAGTCTGGCAAAGCAGAACCCGAAATGAAAATTTTAATCCCATAAAGATGAACTTATAAACTTGTTTTCAAGTAAAATGAGTATTTGTTGCATTAAGAAGTTTTAAGGGTATCACTTAAGGTCTAGAGGGATACAAAGCTGGATCTGCATTTATACCGGAGTGCAAAAGTAAAGTGGAACAGATGTGGATTTTTTTCCAGGAATGTTTTATCTTCTCCAATTTACATCTCAGTTCTACCTTTTGCTTTTACAATACCATTTACAGCCTAAATGACAAATATACCAAAAATATTTGTGAGAACAAACTTTGCTATACTCATTACTGCATTTTTAGACAAAAGAAATCCTCTGAAGAGACTTATCCAATGGAGAAATTCAAAGGGAAAAATGATTTCTTGACAACATATGTATTTGCCACAATACATCTTCCCCACTCTCACTCTCTCTCACACACACAGAGATTTCCCACCATAAAAAAAAAGGTCTAATCATTGTAGGCTTTTAATGCAAGTGCCAGATCTTACAGATGCCTAGAGAGAAATGTCTCTAAACACCAGCTTCTGGAAAACCATCACTGTTACTTACCCTGAAATTCCACAGCAGGCTGTAGGTTGGAACTACTTGCATGCAGCTTCACCCACAAGCAGCATGGCCTTGATAAACAGGAAAGAAGCATCATAAAGACCATTAGCAATCCCAGCAAGTGCAATAAGGGGGTACTGTGCTATCTTGCTCATTGGATATGTAGGAACTATTCCACCACTGTTTAGAATGCATCTGCCTAAGGCAGAATATTTCCTGCTGTCTTAATTTCCATTACAAGAATTTGCATTTTCAGAAAATAACTCTATTTCTTGCAATACTATGGATCACAAATTCAGAGGATCCTGTACCATTTCCACATTACAAACTAACCATGCACTTTGCTAAGACAGCTTTCACCAACTTTGTTGACTCTGGCACAAGAGGTCCTAATCTCTTACTATATTAGGGTCTCATACTGCTGTGGTCTGATACAATCCACAAAGAGAAGCAAAAATGATTTGTAATAACAGTGGACACAAGTTTAATATTTTTCATATTTCAACTGAAAATAACTTTGAGTGAGAAGTAAAAACTCTTGCTTCAATTCACTTTCTATTTTTGTTTTTAATAAAGTTCTGTTGTTCACGCTCCCTAGCTTGGTTTCCAAGTAGTGCTTGTCACAGGGCACAGAAAAAAAAAAGCTGTTTTCCAGTTGCATTTGACTTTTCTCTCTCTTTCAGAAATGGCTATAATTACTAATTATGATAGTGCACATATCAGCATGTTTTCTTAAGAACATATTCCGTGCAGAGATAAGCCAGCTCCCTGCCTCAGGCGCTCGCCTACACTCGGGCTCCATTATGAGAGCAAACATACATTTTCCAAAGCCCCTGATGAAAGTCTTGGGTCCCACTCCCTATCAACCACACATGACTAATTAACAACTCACACAAGTTCCACATAGCCTGTGTTTGCTTTAGCATTCATAGTTTATTTTTAATATTAGAGAAGGAAAAAAAAAAGAAGAAAAATACCTTATTAAATAAACCTAATATGGATCTGGATTATTGGTCCTAAGCAGAAAACGCCCAATGATCCTGTATTTCAGATTAGCAAAGCACTGATTCATATCATTTTCACTACCAACATCTAATCTCATGTCAGGTCATAGAGGGAAAAAGGGTTCAGGGCACAGAAAACAAAATCTTTTATTTAAAAGAACTATTCTCCTATCGACTCCCTGTGCAACATCTGATTTTAATAATACCAGATGATAATCAGATAATACTTAAAAATAGAGGCCTATTACTTAAAAAATAGGCACACAGTAACTAAAGTGAATTGAATTAAGTAACTTCTTTATTCACAACAGTGAGATAGAAAGGTCTTCAGGCCCTTCGACAGGGCAGAGCTCATCGATGCCTGTCGTCGCCTTCTGATTTCATGGGGAATGAGGCTGGAGCTACAGCCCGGATAATCACAGTAAAAATACATCCCTCAAGTTATTTGCACGAGTCATTCACTTCCAGGCTTGCAAAGTATCCTCTATGTGGAAAACAAGGACTAGGTGGGCTACTGAAGCAAGTGGAAAAAAGAAAACTAAGTAAACCAAGATCCAAGTTCAAATTTTAACCTTCAAGGCACTTGCTTCATTTCATGTACCTGAGCTTTCCAACTGATTTAATAGCAAACACTGACTTTTCAGGAGCTGTTTCTATTTGTAACCTTCAAAACAGCATCTAAAAGACAGTCACAAGGTCTCTGGGCTATTTACAGCCTCCCCCAACTTTTCAACTGAAAATAGCACCCTTCATGAGGCAGCTCCTCCAGGTGCTCCCCTGTGAAGCAAGGGGAATGATTTGGCTGTGATGTGGAGCTTCAAAATACTGTCACTCATGAGGAGTCTACCAACAGAAAGTCAATTTTCAGCATCTCTCATTTTCTCCCCTTTATCCGCTTCTAACAGAGAAGGAAGACGTCAGTTAACGCTTGTGAGTGTCATAACACCCACTTACCCGGCGTCATTCCTTCCCTCAACCTACTGCTAAAGGGACCCATTTGAAGAGATTCCCACAAGAGGTGCAAGAAATCGGGGATCTGCAACTCAAAACCATGAGCAGCAGGTCCCAGTTCTCATCTGAGGAGCCAAAAGCCGAGCTTCTCTCAGAGGTTCATGTGAAGCACTAGCAGTTAGAAACACTTCCGTCCTTGACTCTACTCAGAAAGAAAGTCCCGAAAGAAAATGTAAAATATTGAATTCTACACACAAGAATGAATTCAACTGTTCTTGAAACACTTGGATGATGCACACATCTAGACATGTATTTCACTTGGACTTCTGGAAGAACTATTTCATATTTCTTACAAATTTAAGATGCAAGCCTTGGTAAACAGCGTTGTCTTTCAAGTCCTCAAGTTGCAAAGTAGTGCTGAAAACAGAAATTTACTTATTTTGCTCATCAAAACTAGACTGGATCAGAAGATTTCTTTTTTGGCATAGTGCTCACCTTTGTTAAAGTCTGTACATCTGCTTCACGTATGTTTATGAAGAGGAAAAACAGAACCATAAATGAAAAAGCATTTTTACTTGCAAGCTTTCATAAGGAGCTTTACCTCATCAAGTGCTTTTCGAGGACAGAAAGAACCTGCACTTCTTTCACTGACTCATCCGGACACAATGGAAACCAGGCGGTATGAAAAGAAATGAATACACAGCCCAACTAGCGGGTCTCCTGCATTTCCAATGACACCTCTGAAGGAAAGAATTCATTGCTGGGACTTCATTCTTATTCCCTTACTCATCTCTTCTCAAGTTGCCGTTACTATTTGCAGTGTTATAACTTGAGTCACTCCATGTGGACCAAGTGGAGAGTAAGAGAACATGGGTACAACAGGAAGCTGGAAAAACAGTTGGTGGTAGAAAACTGAAAAGATGGAAGAGGGGCAGGAGGAGTCCATGATACTTCTCAACTGTGAGACCAGTGAAAGGGGTATTGTAAGGGTGAGCTAGCAGTGAAGCATCACCTCTAGACCAGGTGCTTGGAGCACTTAGGTGAAATCTCTACTAGGCTGAGGAAAAAGCCAGACTCCGTGTCCCCGTGTGCCTGGAGTCAGACCCCATCTGCCACCAAGCAGCTTCTCAATGTTTTTGAGGATAGTGACCCAGGAAGAGGAACCCAGGGAATTAACTCAGTAAGTTAACTCAGTAAGTTAATTCCCTCAGTAAGACAACAGGAGGTCAAAATCCATATGATGGTATTTGAATGGCTGGAGGTTGGCACAATATTTTGTAGGAATATTTTTCAGAAGGGAAAAAAAAAAAAAAAGCCAGTTTGCTGGATAGTCTAATTCTCTCCTAATTTTTCCTTGTTAAGTTCTGCATCGAAACTCAGCTGAAGGTATTTTTGGTGTTGTAACTGAGAGGGAAGAGAGGATGGTTTTGTTTTGACATGGGAAAAATACAGATATAGCTATTAAAAAAAAAAGCTGCCATCATAGCAACATGAGTAGAATAGCAGATTTGGTACTTAAGCTGCACCATCCTACAGTTTTATTTGTAAGCTAGTCAGAGATTTCTTCAAACCTTAGAAGAGCTGCAAATAAATAAATAAACTAATAAACAAAGCCTTCCTGCCCATGAAGCTTTTTATTTAGCTTCCAAAAACACAATTAGTGATCTCCTCCAAAAGAAGCAGCTGACCTTTGACAGCAGCAACTGCCCCAAGATCCTTTCAAAAAGCGGAAGGTCTTTCCCACATGGAGGGCTGGGGCTCTAAGTGGGCTGTGTGTGTCCACAGGGAGCATTTCGGCTCAGGGCCAGGAAGCCCAAGCAAAAGTAAATTTGCTGGCTCATCCCTGCAGCTCCTCTGCAAAGGCCACATATTATCCTCCAGCTGAAGTAGTAGTAGATTTCCCCAAAACAGACCTTTTGGAACTCTTTTTTTCAAAAAAAGCAGCAATTCTCACATGACACAACCACTGGTGTTCTGATGCTTCAGAACTGGCCCCAGACAAGGCAACATCTGTATATTATGTACTTTAAAGATTCATAACTCAAACAGCTGGTCTTCAAAATTGAGAAAAAAGAATTTGGGAAAAACTTCTACAACCAGAAGAAGAAAACCTGAAACAAAGCTATGAAAATCTTTTCTTCTGGATGACAGTGACCCCAACAACCAGATATGATGAATGGGAGGATGTAGCATCAAGTGTTAAAAGAAACCGGTACCTGTTCAGGTTCAGCTGAAACCTGTCTCAGACGAGTAGCCTTAAGCACTCACAGGACAGCAAATCAACCTGCGGTATAAACCAACCGACAAGTGTAAAATTTCACAATCCTTTAAAAAGAAAATGAAAAGGAGATATCATGCTTTTGAGCCTGTGGGTAACTATCTTCAGGAAAAGAGATTAAGTGATGAATGACAATTGCAATTCCTTTAAGAGGCTGTATTGACCTTTTTCTCTTTTACCCACGGTGTTATTATTGTTTTGTATTTTTACAGATACAAGGAAGTTTCATAGCAGTTTTTGCTGAGTAACAATATGAGAGCCAATCCAACACGTTCGCCTAGAATTCCTTCCAGAGTCTGGGCTCTCATTAGCAGGACTATGACTGGCTAAGACCAAAATGAGAAGGGTTCAAAAAGTCACAAGCGGCTTTTGTCAGTGAAATCAAAATTAGATAGATTTTAAGTATCAAGATATTAAAAGAGCACACCATAAAGAAACCCCTAGCAAAAGAATTGACTACAAGAAAATCTCAAATGGCAGAAAACTGGTCAACTCAGCTCCTTGTCAGACACCCAGCCTTTCTGAAAACGGAGCAAGAGCTTAAATTCAGGTTATTTATTTTTGAAAAAAGCACGGCAGTACTTAAGAACTCTGTTTGGGAGCATCTCAAGGGCTACTGTTATATTAAGCACAGCCTTCCACTTGTATAACGCGGATGCAGCATCCCTGAAGTCAGCATGAAGTGCATCAGGCTGAAGCAGAGTGGTGCAAGGCAGGAGCAAGGCCAGGATGCTCTCAAGGATGCATAAAGCTGCCTGGGAATATACAGAGCTTCTTGGCCAGCAACAGTTGTAACCAATTCCCAGCATTGTGAGGCACACATACTTTCTAGTTTGTACACTGTGTGTAATATATAATATAATTATATATTATAGTGCATAAATATACACGTGTATACATAATCAAGAAGAAAACAACAGAGGCAAGACAAAACTCACGGAAGACAACACCAGGAGTAGAAAATTGCCTGTGGATGGTTCACTTCAGCTTTATCCTTACATTATTTAGAATTATTTAAGTTACCTAAATTCATGCATATGCCACCAACTCTAAACAAAAGTTAGGCAATCCTATTCAAGCAGACCTACTGTTGTCCCTTTTTGTGCAGCACAGCCAGTGGGGAGACCAATGTTACCTGGTTCATTTTCATGATTTGGAATGACCGTGTCGGGAGGGTGAAGCAGCCCAGGAGAACAGGTAAACTTTCTACTGGTTTCAAACCAGACACTGACTGGCACTTCAAGCACCAAGGCCTAAAACTTTGAATAGGCCACCTGATGAGTTGTACTTTGTCAAAGACAAGGTTTTACCAAAAGACTGTAACTGCAATAGCCTTCATGATAGCCTGATCTGCATCTTTAACCTTTCTTTGATGGTGTTCCAATTGAAACTGAGAATTGCCAAGAATTCTCTTAAAAGTTTTCATTTTTCAAGAACAAATCCATAATTGGCTCCACTGACTGGAAATTCTGATTATTTAATTTAATAAGATCTTACCTGGGTGATTTTCAATGATGAGCGTACAGCAATTCCTAAGAGGGAACTCTACACACGTGCCAAGGCTTAGGGCAAAATACCGCAAGAACAGAGTCCACAGGTGATGTGCAAAACATCACGTTAATATGTGATAAAAACTTGCAATAACTACAGTACTTTCAGGACCTTCTGTTGATGTACTTAAAAATACATTAAAAAAAACCCAAAAAAAACCAGAAACCTTGACTTAGACAACTAGTAGGTTTACCACTTTTCAGCCCATATATCCGTTTATAATTTATAAAGCAATAAATTAAAAGCCAACCAGTGCCAGGATATTAAGAGCATTTTGGAAAATGGCTTAACATCTGCCAGCAAAAAAAAAAAAATCAAGTCATATTCAGATACAAAAGAGCATATGTAATTGCCGTAGTGCCCACTCAACAAGTACTTTATGTAAATCCTTAGAATATTTCTAAGCAGTTTCACGTTGTGATGTGATTATCTGATAACAACATCTCCTAATACTCACATTTCCCAGACCTAAAAATAGTAAACATTTTCATTTACTGAAGTGTCTCACTTGCCACTTACTCACATCTGCATTGAATGAGGCAAATTAACCAAATTATCCACATATCCTTGGCTTATAAACATGAGTATTACATCAAATGGCTCCAATCTAGAATAGCAGAAGTCTGCGGCATAGTTTTAGAAAGACTGCTTTTGCATGATCGGGCACCAAAAGACCCCAAAATAATAACAAAAAAAGGGACAAACTAAAACATATTAGATCCATCTGACCCCTCTGTACTGCTTAATACCTAATGAGGTCCAGTATGGAACCACTGAGCACCAATGAATGGCACTGGAATGCATGGAGCTCAACTTGTGGGTAGAGGATGAGCGAGTTGAGAGCCTGTGGGTGAGGGTTAAAGGGCAGGCTAATGTGGTGGGTGTCTGGTACAGGCCACCTGAGCAGGATGAGGAAGTTGATGAGGCCTTCTATAGACAGGTGGAAGTAGCCTCAAGGTCACAGCCCCTGGTTCTTATGGGGAACTTTAACTTTCTGGATATCTGCTGGAAAGATAACACTCTGAGGCTCAGACAGTCCTGGAGGTTTCTGCAGTGTGTGGAAGACAACTTTTTGATGCAGATTGTGAAGGACTTGATGAGGAAAGGTGGGCTACTGGACCTCATACTAATAAACAGTGAGGGGCTGGTTGGAGATGTGAAAGTGGGGGCAGCCTTGGCTGCAGTGATCGTGAACTGGTGGAGTTCAGGATCCAATGAGGAGCAGGCAGGGCTGTAAGCAGCCTTGCAACCATGGACTTCAGGAGGGCTGACTCTCGCCTCCTCAGAGACCTCCTTTGAAAGATCCAATGGGCTAGGGCTCTAGAGGGAAGAGGGGCCCAGGAGAACTGGATGGTTTTCAAGCAACACTTCCTCCATGCCGAGCAACAGTGCATCCCCGTGTGTAAGAAGTCAGGCAGAAGGGGCAGGAGACTCGCATGGATGAGCAAAGAGCTTTTGGCAATGCTCAAGCAGAAGGCAGCAGTATACAAAATGCGGAAAAAAGGACAGGCCCCTTGGGAGAAATACAGGAATGCCATCAGGGATTGCAGAGAAGAGGCCAGGAAAGCTAAGGCGTGTTTGGAATGTAACCTGGCGAGGGATGTTAAAAACAACAAGAAAAACTTTTCCAAATATATTAACAATAAAAGGAAGGTGAGGGAAAACATGGGTCTGCTGGTAAACGGGGTGGGTGCCTTGGTTACGAAAAACACAGAAAAAGCAGAGTTGCTGAATGGCTTCTTTGCTTTGGTGTTTGCCAAGGGCAGCCCTTTAGAACCTCTAGGGACAAGAGAGGAGGAATGGAGAGAGGAAGACTTGCCCTGGGGAGAGGAAGATTGGGTCAGAGAGCACCTGTGGAAACTCGACACCCACAAATCCATGGGCCCCAATGGGATGCACCCCACAGTGCTGCATGAGCTGGCGGATGTTGTAGCCGAGCCGCTCTCCATCATCTTGGAAAGGTCCTGGAGAACGGGGGAGGTGCCGGAAGACTCTCCAGTCAGAAAGCCAGTGTCACCCCAGTCTTCAAAAAAGGCAAGAAGGAGGAGCCGGGCAACTACAGGCCAGTGAGCCTAACCTCCATCCCTGGAAAAGTGAGGGAGCAGCTCATCCTGGCTACTGTCTCCAGGCACATGGAGGAGAAGAAGGTGCTCAGGAGTAGCCAGCATGGGTTCACCAAGAGGAAATCATGCTTAACTAACCTGACAGCCTCCTGTGATGGAATGACTAGCTGGACAGATGAGGGCAGAGCGGTGGATGTCATCTACCTGGACTTCAGCAAAGGTTTTGACACCGTCCCTCACAGCATCCTTCTGGGCAAGCTCCAGAAGAGTGGGTTAGATGGGTGGACAGTGAGGTGGATTAGGGATTGGTTGGATGGCAGAGCTCAGAGGGTGGTAAGCAGTGGTGCAGAGTCCAGCTGGAGGCCTGTGGTTAGCGGTGTCCCCCAAGAGTCAGTCCTCGGTCCAGTCCTGTTCACCTTATTCATTAACTACCTGGAGAGAGTCCAGCACAGGGCTACAGAGATGATTAAGGGCCTGGAACATCTGCCCTATGAGTAAAGGCTGAGAGAGCTGGGCCTCTTCAGCCTGGAGAAGAGAAGACTGAGAGGGGACCTCATCAGTGTCTATAAGTACCTCAAGGGAGGGAGCAAGGAGGACGGGACTAGCCTCTTCTCAGTGGTGGCCAGCGACAGAACTAGAGGAAACGGCCAAAAATTGAAGCACTAAAAGTTCCACAGGAACTTGAGAAAGAATTTCTGAACAGTGAGGGTGACAGAGCCCTGGAACAGGCTGCCCAGAGAGGTGGTGGAGTCTCCTTCTCTGGAGATCTTCAAAACCCGCCTGGACATCACCCTGTGCCACATGCTCTAGGGGACCCTGCGTGTGCAGGGGGGTTGGACTAGATGACTTCTGGAGGTCCCTTCCAACCTTAAGCATTCTAGGATTGTATGAGCTTTGCCTGACTCCTAGATGTCCTGAAAAGTGACGCACATGCTGCCTCACACTTCTCGAATGTGAAGTACTGGGAAATTTTAAGTTGGATAACAAATACGGAGACCAACACATCTTCCTGGCCCTACATCCCACTTGCTTTTCTCTAAACAATTTTTTTCCACTCAGAGAAGCATCTGTGATTCCATTTCATCTTAGGAAATTTATAATTTACCTGCACACAATGAAAAGGCTACTCTGTCAATTAATTTCCATTTTTCGATCAGAAAAAAGGGCCAGATGTTTAGATGAGTCCCATCTGTTTGGATTCACTGACCAGAAAGAAGTAATGCAGGTGAAACAGGGCTTCCATTCATTAAGTATAAAGGGCATATTCATCCAAAATATCTGCCTAACATTTCCCTCAATGTATTTTCTTCATTTTGCTAAAACGATCTTATATTTGCTTGACGTCACACAGCCTATCAGCACTGCAGTTTCTACCATAGCAACCCATTATCCTACACACTCACATAAACTAAAGATGGTTGTGGCAATGTTCCTATGCATATGAACTTTTAATTTAGGTCACTCTTCAGGCTGCAGCTCGTATCCAGAGCACAAGGAGATAAGCACAGCATGTATTAAGGCAATTTATATAAGGAGGTGTTTTTGCTATGGCACAGTGTTGGAAAAAATATTGCTTAAACTTAGGATTTTGCTTTCTTTTTAAATACTGTCATCATTTATTGCCAATTTGTGATGAGAGGATTTGGGGATAGAGGACTTCTGCATGGCTCTTCTCTCAGCACCCAAACAGAAGGTCACGAACAAGTACGCGCACAGTGAAAATTGAACAACTTAATATTTTCTCCTGAATTCTGGCATGGAAAGCAAGATGATTTCCTAGATATGGTAGCAAGGACTTTTTATTATGCTCACAGTGCAGCAGGTGCATTTAAACCTGTTTCCGGACAGTGCAAAGAAAGACAGGATAGTAGAAATAAGACAGGGTAGTTAGCCTGACCTCAGGGTAGGGTTTTTGAGCAAAATTCTCAGAGGGGAAAAGACAGAAAGAATAAGGAGGACACAAATAATAGAACATAATTAAAACATGAATTTCCAGTGGTAATCTGAACAAAGACAGACAAAGGTTTAAAGTGCACGATATCCCCCAGAAAGCATCTCTCTTGGCCCTTCATTCCCCATCATGAGTTTTTTCACTTTTCTTTCCTATGGCCCGGCTGGGAAGTGAAGCTCGATTTTGTTCTCTGGGCAAATACTCACAATCTCACGCATGAAGACGCCATAAATTCCTGTTGCTAGGGAACACTATAGGCTTTTTGTTGTTTTGCTGTTAAGTTTCATTTTCTTTCCAATTTCTCCTTCCTGATCTTTTTGCTCACAGTACAATCTAGAATTAGCAAAGTGCTGCAGATGAGTGCTCTCCATTTACAGACGAAAAACCCTTAAGATCATAGCAGATATTTTCAATCCCCTCTACCAAGACCTCATTGCCTAGAGCACCCAGGATATCAACGTGTGATGCAGTTACATACCAAGAGATACAAAACCAGTAACGTCTAGCATGTAACACGTGTTGAGCAAAAGATTTAGCACGTTAGAAAAACATTTCTTAACTAACATAAGATCTAAATATATATACAGAACAAAACCAGGAACACATATCTATCTGAAATGAATATAGATTATATCCCCTGGTACGTCCTCCACGTAATGTGTCATTGCCACATTAATCCACATGCCTTCACAGTCCTCCAAAAAGCACAGCTCATGCAGCTGGATGCATATTTTTACCAAACCTGATACCCATGAACCTGCTGTTCTTTCATGAGTGACCACATTTGACAAAACACAGGAAGTTGTTGTGTTATTTTCAGCTATCCCCAGTACTAACCATCATGATACTCTGGCCCAGCATTTCTAACAAGTTATGTTTTCCTTAGATAGGTCTTGAAGTTGAATACTGTCCATTATCAGGTTTGCCCAAATACTATGGCCACCAAACCTCTGAAAAATCTGAGCCTGAAGGGCAGTAGGAAGCACACACACCTTACAGATTGTTTCTATCCTCATTGGAATCTGCTGCACACGACATTGGACCAAAAATTGTTGGTAACCTCAGCCCTTTAACCTCAGTCCTTCCAGTTCGAAGCACTGAGTGTCATCATAACTTTTAGAAAGTGATTCCTGTGGTGCTGAATAAATTGCATAAATCTTTATGTCATTTACTACTGTGCACAAAAAAAAAACCCATTGCATACTGACACGCAATGCACCCTTCTGGTTAGCATCTTTACAGAAGTCACTGTGTCCAGGGAATTCCTTCATGGAATGAAGGCTGAAAGGTTATCTCAAAATCAGCCTGACTGATGATGACACCTCTCTCTTCTGAAGTAGACAAGCACTACTTTAAATAGATAAGTAGTGGAAAAGAGAAGCGTGGTATGTGGTAACACATTATCACAGATTTAATAAAACAACTGATCAACGTGCCCTTAATAAGACTCTGAATTTAATTCCCTCTTGAATCTCAGGAGGGCAGGGCAACACCTAGTAAACCTTGTGGTGTTAGTGATTTCAACTCATCTCCATCAAATAATAACAGGATCACAACCAAAAGCGTAAGTGCGCTCCACTAATTTGTCTTACTGAAGCCACAAGGCAAAAAAACAAAAGTTAGACAAGAATATCAAAAAGCAGCCATCTTTGGTGAAAGTGAGGCTATAGTCTCTAAATGAACCTTACAGCAGCACAATTAATTTATTATCCCTTTCATTACAGCTTTAGAGATGTAATGTGTTGGAGAGGCTGAAATAAGAGCAAATCTGCAGTTACACTACCTCACTTCCCTGCTGGTAAGAACTGCTGCCACATCACGCTGGCACTCAGACTCCACAGGAGGATGCACAAATCCAGCCAATCCTTCGGCCAGATTTCACTCCAAGCTCTATGCCATGCCATGAGAAGCATTTTGGAAAATTAAGTAGATGATTTTTTTCTTGGAGTTCCAAAATGACAACAGTAGATACTCTCTTTTTTCTCAGTATATGTTAATTGTTTCAATGTTTTTGTCCAGTCCCAGAACTCAGAAGTTTCTACTCAAGACTATCGTCCTCTGAGAAGTTATGATTCTTAGCTAGACTTCACAGTAAGGCACTGCAAGATGACTCAATGGAAGTTCATGCTATACAAGAATTTTACGCCTCCATGAAATTCTTCTTAATAAACAGGCGAACACAGTGACCTGATAAGGTATGATTCTAGAGATAATCCACATTCCACTTATTTTAACTCATCGGAGGAAAAGGTTAATAGGAACAGAGATAACGTCACCACTTGATCGAAGCCAGTGGCTTCTGAAGGCTACTGAAGACAAGACTAGGATTTCACCTTCTCAGATGACTGCTTTCTGGATAACAACATGGGAAATACAGAGGCAAAAACACAACAAACTGGTGAGCCCCTTTAGAAGGGCACAATATTTATTTACTCTCCATATTCCTGACTCTATGTTTTGTTCACAGAAGGCTGCACTTGTTTCTCAACGTATAACACACTCACCTCTGAAACACTCGCAACCTTCACTGCTATTATCATTGTCCTCAGAATTCCTTATTTCCTTGTGGGTCTGGTGCATTACTTAACTGCAGAGCAAGAGTAATCTCATGAGAGAACACAGACTTTAGCTGCATCTTAAAACTAGGACAAGATTTCTTTTTCTATTCAGGAAAGAAGAAACACTAACCACTATTTATTTCATCTAGAGTAGGTAAGTTTAAGCTAGATAAAGGCCAGAAAATTGCCTGCTAGAAGCACAAAATCCATTTGCTTTGGAATTTGAATTTTTCTGTAGTTTCCAAGAACCTCAGCAATTAGTTAATGCAGACAAAGCAGGTAAGAGGACATATAATAAAGCTGCATTTTTTTTCTAAAAAAGCCAGGCAAACTGATACAGGAGCAATGGAAGATGAAACAAAACTAAACAAAAAACAGAAGACCTCTCATGGATAGGTCTCCCTAGCATTTCTGCACTCTTCTCTAAAAGAGGTTTCAAACCTGCACGTGTTAGATAAGCAGAGATCCTGAAGCCAAATTACTTATGTAGACATCTCTTTCCATCATTGCTTCAGGTAGGTCAATATTAGCAGGTGCTCTGAAAATGACAAGGCTACAAGGCCTGTGTGAAATATAAAATCCAATGCTAAAATCCATACACTCTATATTAGATGCTTTTGACCCAGCATTCATTGTCTAAACATAATCAGCACAGGACCAAAGTAGGAGGGAAAGACAAGAACTTCTATATGTTCCTGGCAACCAAAGCTGCTAAGAGCTACTTCAGTCCCAGCATAAGATAGAGAGCTCCAGTCCTGTTCTGCTTTGATCGACTGCAATCACCCTAAAATATCTCCTACATCAGAAGACTTCATTTACTAGAAGACCTTGGGTTTCTTCAAGACAGAAATGATCTCCCTATTCTGAAGGAAATCCCCAGCTTATCAACAGTGTCATTTTTCATGCAGCCTCATTAAGGCCAAAGCGCAAGTTATGCAGATGGTTTGGTCAGCAGTGGCACTGTTCTTAGCCTCTCTCAGCAGCTTCCAGTTCTTTTCTCAGCACCATCCCAGTGCTCTGCCAGGATCAAACCCGTTGGCAGATCTGCCATCGTAGGTATTGGGCTAATTTTTAAACCATATCTACTTTCTATTTTTTTTTTGTGAACCTGCGTATGAGTGTATGTTTTACTTATGCATGATGAAAAACACTAGTAACTAGTAACACTAGTAACACTAGTAACTCTTAAAGAAACAGAGCTGCTACAGACAGCATAATAACACATAAACACCATGTTTCTGTCCTAGTCTCATAGTATCTTCTCCTTTAATAAGGGCACTTTATCCCATACACATCCATATATGTGTGTTGATGCTACAGTAATAGCTCATCATTGCTCAAGACACTGATGACAGCACTAGTCATTTTTCCACACATTTTTCCATACTAGTAAGAATGACCAGTAGATACATAACAAAATAAAATGGCAAGAATGGATATTTTGGATATTCTGTTTTTCTACAAAAATACCACAAGAGATGGAGAGAAGAGTTTCATAGATAAATCCATTAGATGTTTGTTCACTGAACCTTGCAATAACAGTCAGGCTCACAGACAGAAACATCAACCCTGCATCTTTTATGCATTAATTCAAGCGTCTGTGATGCCTTCAAAGGGCTACAAGTCCAGCAGCACAGACACTGACAATAAGAACAGAACGGTCTTCTTTAAGTTCAAATGTCACAAGAAAGGTGCACTCAAAAGATGCAATATCTCCTCATGTGGCAGGAGTGCTTGCCCTCCCAGAAATTACATGGAAGTGAAGCAAAGATCAACTAAATGAAGTTACCCCATCAGCAAAGCTGCATGGGCCCTGAAGCAGTGACCCAAGGGCCCTGGTCCTTTCTGTCTTGCACAGTCCTTTGTCAGCACTCACAAAGAGGGTATCTACAGCAGTGCACAGAGCATGGCAGATGCCTCTGTGCTCCTAGGAGCTTGCAAAGTCCTGATCTATCAATGACAAGTCACGCCTAGAGGTGTAATGCACAGCAGAAGTTTAACTGTATTCTATTTTGCTCTGGAAACCACTCACAGCTTTTAAAAGAGCACAAGCAATCTCACGAAAGTCACCTGAATAACTTCACAGATCATACTGTGTGTCAAGCTGCTGTTACAGACAGCATTAAATAGCATAGGATCGGGAATTTGTAACAACCGTCACAATAATCCAACAATAAAAAAAAAAAAGCTAAATAGCCTAACATTACTTACAATGACAAATCAAAGCAGGGCAGT
Organism: Eudromia elegans; assembly: GCA_003342815.1. NCBI lineage: Eukaryota > Metazoa > Chordata > Aves > Tinamiformes > Tinamidae > Eudromia > Eudromia elegans. The sequence goes on along the minus strand of PTEX01000117.1, from coordinate 2,117,490 downwards.
TGAGTCTGTCTCAGTAGAGATTTAATGTCAAACTATTAATATGCTTCCCCAAAAGATTTGCAGGGGAGTTCTAGCATTAGTAAGAGCCTGCACCGTCCTTTCGATTGCTAAGACACACAAGGGCCTTTCGTCTGCAACTGAAGCACCAGCGCTGAAACACGGCTCATATTAGAACCTGCTGAAGGAATAATTCCCCCCACCTTTTCTTTAATAAAAATATTTAACTGTCAGTGCACTCTCTACACGTGGCACTTCCTATGTGATCAATAAAGCTGCTGTTAACTGATATCCTCCTCTATTGCACTGACTATTTTTAACTGAGCACAGATATAGCTATCGATTATCGATTAGCCCTCTCCCTATTTCCCTCTCCACATAAAGCAACTAATCTCCACTAGATTCCAGGATACCCAGTGGGAGCTCATTTACTAGAGGACTCTCAGCAAGGACTGGGCTGGATTTCTGCTTTATCTTTTTCCACATCCTTTTATTGTGACCATGATTCTCTCCTCTGAGCTCATTTAATCAATATAGCCTTAAAATACCCCTGCAAGATGCAGATGGGCTACTGCGCTTCTATACTCTAAAGTGGGGGCACCAGGATGTGGCTGCAAACCTCCCTGGCCAGGAGGCAGTTGGGCACCACTGTCCTCCAAACTGGGACAGAAATCTGGCTCCGTGCAGAGGATTCACCCCACTCTATGTCACTGTCCTTATTTATCCCTACTCTGCACTACCGCTCTACAAAGTGAGATTTCCTGATTATTTTGTTTTTCATAGAAAAAGAAAGGTAACTGGTTCTTCAGAACATCTTGTTTCCAAGAAACAGAGCAGCATGGTGGCACAGCAGAGCCTCACAAACAGATTGAAAATAGGTTTGTGTAAATTACCAAGTTCCTTAGCGCTCCATGTAGTATTTTACATAAAACAGAAAATCAGGTCACATGTATCACTGGAAGTATCTTGCCTAAAACAGTAATTTTCAGCTTTTAACACAGTCACCCACCCCTTTACAGGGAAGGCTTAAAGCTTTTGGGACGCTAGTGGGTGGGAACAACCACCGTTCTCTTGGATGCTGGGAAAGAAGTTCAGACAGATAATGTTGTTCTTACTGCTATCTTTTTTTTCCATATAGCCCTACTGCTACATAGCATCTTTTCCCATTCATGCCAGCTATGCAGGAAGAGGTGACAGAAAAGCCACTACATTCCCTTTATGTGTAAGATTATCTCTGGAGGCTAAGTAATCACTGACAATTCTTATGCTCAAAATAGATCTCCAAGATAACGGTCCTTCCAGGAATGCCATACACAACACGTGTGATGCTTGCACTGTCCCTGAAAAAAGATAGTAGGGGAAGAGATTTCTAGAGTTTAATGAGGCCAAAACACCCTTTCTGCATTGTTTGCCAGTTCTTCAGGGAAGGCCACCTCAGTGCCTTCCTTACCTCCGAAATTCAGGGAGAGCCAACTTCCAGACAGGCCCCTCAAGCCGATTCCTGTTCATTCACTTTTATCATTTGCTCATTCTAGTTCTCCGGAAAAGGTCTATTTTTCCAGCAGGAATCGACCTAAGGCAGTTGCTGTGTCTGAGTTGTGGCCCTTGTGCACTTGGCTAAGACACATACATGAACTGCAGGGAGAAGAGGAGCAGTGTTTTCACAGTGACATCAGCCAGCTGCCCTCACCATCCCTCTCACAATAGGCACTTGCCATATGAACAAGTTCACTTTCCTCCTGCAAACATTTACCCATTTGCTATTTCTGCTCTACTGCTCTCAGATCGAAAAGCAGCACTCCTAAGCAAATTAGAGCTCACCTGCTAACAAACATGTACCTAGAAATCTTCATTAACCCCTTGACCTCCTTATGTTGCGCGAGAGCCATGCTTATGCCAAGGCTGAATTCCCTCTTGAGGTTTAGTCTTTATCCTTCGGAAGGAGCAAGCTTTTGAAGAGGTTTTCATTGTTATATACTGAACATGAACATCACATTTTGTGTTATTTAAAATGCTTTACCAAAACTAGAGCCTAACAAACAATCCAGAAGGACCCGTCACTTGCACCTTGTTTGGCCACACTAAAATGAAAGTTGAAATGACCTTCAAGAAGGCCTAACTTTAGGGCTTTAGGCCGCAACACCAGAAAGCCACACTCCACCTGATCTGGATGTACATGGGCAGACTCCTTCTCAGAGGGGATTAATGTGAAACTCATCTGTCCAAATTGAGGAACCTGTGTGTGGGCAAAACTAATTGTGCTCTGGACGCCTATGATTTTATCCACTAAAATGCAGTGATTTGACAGCTTAAGGTGATGAAACAGAGATGGACGCCTTCATACCAAAGAGCTCAGGATTCTTGGGAGACTTTGAACTAATTTGTGTTTCAAATGCAGCCAGGTACTTGGAATAATTCATTCTGGGGGAAATGCTCATGGAAATAAAAGCAAAATGAGGTAAACCATCGCTGTGTGCACTTCTGTTAGTGCAAATGTGTTAGAAACACATCCTCTTCATCCCTTTGAAGTTTTGGGTAAATATGCAACTCTCAATTTTCTTCCCAATTGGTGAAATGCTTTGTATTTGCCATGATAGGATTTGGTCACCTTTCCAATACATGAGCTCACAGCTTTTCACGAGCTGAACCACCTGCAGCCACCGCACGATTCACCGATGGTCTCTGAGTCAGTTTAGCTTTTGCCTGAGATTCTGACATTTCTATTTGACTCTGCTAGGGACAGTAAGCTGCTCACGCAGAAATTCTGTCTGAAGAGCTACAGGCAAAGCAAGAAAATAAAATCACAACAGCAAAGATGCCCTACAAGCCTAGGCCCACTTGCTACTGCATAGAAGCAGCAAGTTATCCTTTCCCTAAGAATCTCCACACTTGTCTAACCACTCAAAACCATCCACCAGCTTCCACATGCTCCCTCAGACTCTCAGTTTACAAGCTCCTCCAAGTTAAAGGAGGAGGAAGAGGTCTGTGTGGAGTTGCAGGGCTAAGATCACACTGATTAGGGAGACAGAGTGGGATAGGTCACACGGCTGCAGTGGAGGGACTGAGGCCCTTTAGGAAAGATAGGCCAAGAAGGCAGAGAGCAGAAATCACCATTCTCTGTGCCACAGCAGCACTAACTGGTGCATCTCTCTCACGAGGAAAGGCTGGGCTTGGGCAGGCAGAATTAGTGTGTTTTACTTTTTTCTGTGGAAACCAAAAGCCATCATATTTGCTAGGCTCAGAGCCAGGAATGGAGAAACGTTTCGTCTGGCCTCTGTGGGAGCAAGGGGCAGCTGGGACCAGCCATGCCCTCCCACTTCTAGAGCGGCAGCAAGCTCTCAAAGGAGCGAGGTACCATTTCTGCAGCACACAGTATGGGCAGCAGCTGGACATAACAGCCTCCCTGTAAAACTCAGCCAAATTAGTTAAAATCCCAAACGAGCGTTTGACAATGAAGTTACCTTGAACAATTTAGAAGATTTTTTCCTTTGTCTTCCTTTGTCTGTCTCCCAGACTCCGATCTTAATGCAGTGTTATTTCCACTGTTCCTTTAATAGCTTTCATTATCTATGTTTCTTTATTTCACAGCCAAGGTTATCATTCTAACTCTTTAGATGCTTCAGTTTCACTGTTCTGATGCATCCTGCCCTCTAAAACACGGCACTTTGCTGATTCGCCTGTAAGGATTTGAAAAGAGGAATGAAAAGGGGCATATTTCTGAGGCAATCTTTAAGGAAGGGAGATATGTCAGCTTACAGGAGGTGAAGAACTGGCTCGTGCTCTCCTATTCCAACGCTGGCTTTCCACTGTCTCCGCTCAGACCCTAACTATAACCTGGTAACCAAATGAAAGAACATTCCGTGAACAAGAGGATGGCTAGTTCTAAAATCCTCCAAGTTTCAGCAGTGAGGATGAGGTGGAAAAAGCTGCTTGGTTGAGTTCCCACTTGGAAAAAGATGATTTTAAAATGTTTACACTCACAGCAATATTTGGATCGCAACTCAGTGGGATAAGACTGTTTTATATGGCTTTAAACCTCATGGAGGAACCCCGCTGCAGAGCTCCAGAGTCAGCTTCACGCTTTTCTCATGTCATGACTCATACAACAAAGGTAGGGGGGATATCACAGAGAAAGAGTTCTGCCTCCTTCTCAGATCTGCTTATCCACTGCTTGACTGCATGACTCATTTAACACCAAAGTACAATAAGAACTTCTGTTCGTCTGAAAAGGCTCTATTCCATGGCTACCATTAATGTCAAAAAGGTGAGGATATTAATTTATGTATGGGGTTTTACAGAAGCTGTGTACAAATTACCATGTTTGTGACATTTTTAAGAGTATGACCTGCAAAAGCAAGTTCAGCATCAGCTGAGAAATGCAAAAACTGGTTTTGCATAAGAAAAGATGAATTCCTGCTTTATTCAGAGAAAAAAACCTGTATGACCAAGTCCTGAGAGCACTAAAAGAAAATAAATTTAATAAAAAATGACAGAATGAAAGACCGGTACAGTTGCCATAATGTGGCAAAGAAAACAAACATTTATGAAACAGAAACACCTTTAAAATAACCTGTCAGATTTTGAGCCATTTTCTCAGCTCTGTATGGAAAAATAAAAAAATCCCACCCAGTAGCCTTCTCAGTCAAACCTGAACCTAAATCATCCCTACAGGAGTAATCAGACTAGATTTTCTGGTCTGCTATTTCAAGCAAAATGTGTAAGTGAAATAACAACCCTTGCCTTCTTTAGCCTTTCCACCTTCCTGGAAAGTCTCCTCTCCAGATAGGAGCCCCATACCGCTGCAGCTCCCAATGGAGAATGGAAAGACCTGGCACTAAAGCACAGGATGAGGCGCTGATGAGCGATGGGCTCCGACGCAAACACAAATGGCTTCCAGGAACTGGCTCGCGTTTAGTAGGCTGCGTATTTCATTTCTCCATACAAGAGAAATACCTTTTAAGACAGGCTGCGGCAAAAGCAGCTTGTTTGCTTGAATCACAACCACTGGCAACCATAGTGCCTGGTTTAGCATTCACTCTAATGGTTTCTCACTGCTTACCCTTTCATACTATCTGTGCAAAATTAATGCTACAGAATGATCAATGACATTTGTAATGTTTAAACAGGAATGAAAAAGTGCCTTAATGTTTCTGTGCCTGTTTGTGCTTGTGCAGCTTCAATGGAAATTCTACAAGCTGGCTTTTGTTTGCTAATTATTTTAATTTGCTGCATGGAGAGAAGAAAGGTTAGCACATGGCAGGTAAGCTTTAGTCTCAACATGAAAAGAATCACATGGCAGAGCATTCAGGCCCTAGGTGAATAGTTTCTATGCTCCTTATGAAATGGAGGACAGTCTCAGTCATAAATTACATTTGCACACAAGAAGAATATGCGCATCTCTCAGGTGGTGTCTACCAAGGAGAACACAGGAACAGGGACTTCATCCCTAATTTGCTTCAGAAAAACAGTTTACATAGGAAGCACTCTCAAAATACAAAGCAATGACTCTTCTGTGATATCCTCCTTTCTCGGCCACTAGTGCTGCCTATGCTGCTCCTAGAGGTCTGATGTTTGCTGTCATCTAGGAATCTGCTTGGCCTGAAAAAAAGTGTTGGTCTACCTGACTTCCAAAGCCTCGTCTCTTGGCAGACATCATCAGCCAGCCACATGGCCCCTACACTTCACAGTCTCAGCCCATTCACACTATTCCTCAGCAAGGCAGGATATCATCTGGGTAATTCATTGATAATAAGAAAAACTGGGTATTGATACTGACATCGCACAGTCTGCTGCCCACCTACCAGACACTGCACGGGGATTTTCATACCAAGCAGCCCAGTTTCACAGGGCAGGTGCTGAAGTGTCCGTCAAAGTTACTGGTTCAGCTTTAACAGAGGCGTGAGAGCGGCACAGATTCAATCGCAACACAAATATTGCTATTCCTGCTGTAAGTCAGCTGAAGTAAATCTGACAAACTAAGCATGAGATAAATGCAGAGCTGTTCCAGGAGGAAAAGCCTCACTGCAGTCTGGAGAAACTCATTTCTCTCCTATTTTTAAATCTGTAGCCTTGTAGTGCCAACATAACTATGCCACAGCTGTAATATCAGACTCCATGCTTATACAACAAGAAAATGGGAATATGCTACTATTTTAATGAAGAAAGATACCAATATCCATTCTTTTTCCACTTTCTACTTAAGTAGTAGATAATCCACATTTTAGACAAGAAAAAAATAGAAGAAAAGGACCGTGGTTAAACACAGTAACACTCTTTAACCCCTCAAACATTATTCATAACCTGCTACACAACTGTGCATTCATTGACTTTGAAATTAACTCTCCAGTGGCACTTCAAACTACAGCACAGAATAGCCAAGTTTACAAAAATCTTCTCCCTCCTCCCTGTTTTTCAGATCCTGGTAAAACCACTAGAAGATCTTAGCAAGGAGCCTGGGTACATTCTGTCAGATCTTTCTCAGTACTTACTAGGGGCTTAAGATCAAATAGAAAAACTTGCTGGGCAGCTGCATAGTTTAATCTTATCTGCCACCCAGTGGCTCTCTGTCCACCCTACAGAAGTACGTGTTCTCAGTTTCTCATCAGCCAAGCTCTGCAGAGGAAACATTTTTGCACCTTGCAGAATCCCTTATGCACCACAGAACACAGAATTCTGCAGTCAACAAACAAACAAAACCAAAATGCTCTGTGGACAGCAAACACATCTATTGACTATGTCATAAAAATTGAGCCCAGTGCCAATTTTGGGGCTAATATAATTTTATTTGTATAAAGCAAGCGAACAGCGCGGGGAGCCTGCGCTCCACCAACGCGCACACCCTTAGGTTTGAGTGGTAGCTATTTATCAGGGTCCTTAATTACACATTCAAAGGGAAGTGGTTTCGCCTCATACATATTCAGATCCTTTCCCCCTTTGTATTTAAATTAGTCTCCGCCTCTTGGCGCATGCACACTGTCCTGAAGTAAGGAGGTGTGCCTCGGTCTGAACTAATGACCTCCTCTGTCTTGCGTTCACAATTGGGATGGAATCTTGCACTGGGACCGCAGGATCGGTTCAAACGCGTTCCAGACCGCAGAGGTTCTGTCTTCATTATCCACAAGCTGCATCTGCTAGGGTCTGCTTTGGTTACCCGCAAGCGTATCGTTATGCAGAAGCTTTAGTCTCTCTGCTAAGCTCTGCCTTGCTTATCCGCAAGCATATCCTGTCTTATTGCACATGCATATCGTTATGCAGAACCTTTCCAGTCATAATTGCAAGCTGTTTATCTTATACCTTATTTGGAAACAATATAGCCCTTAATCCGCTTCTTATATTTCATATACATGAATCATAACAGTACATCTCACAACCACTTCTGCTCTCTGGAGTCACAAGAGATACCTGCATCTGAAGACATCTGAAGACATTGGGAAGACTCAGCCCAGGAGTTAGAATACACTTGAATCCAAAAAGCACCTTGGGGAGATGAGGAGGTTTTGTGGGATTCTTTCACCTAAAACAAATATGTCCTAAAAAAATGGCAAGTTCCAGAGAAATGTTCTCTCATGGAAATTTTGAATAAAACCTAAGTGAATGTGAATAACATTCAGCTTAATCATGAAGACAGTTGCCCCACACATTTTCACCCTGAAACAAGCAAAGCAAGATTTTAAACTATTTTCCAGAACACACTTGAACATTTGCATTTCTTTTCCCACATTAAAAACATTAGAAGGGGCTACTAAAATCCAGAGGTGACAGAAAAGATTTTTGACACTTCACAAAGACTTAGAAGTAAAATCACTATTTTCATTCTGGCCAGAAGATTTCTGGGCAGTTCACGAAGCAGCCCTTGCCACAGCTGTAACTCACATTGCATTCTGAGGGCCTTAAATATGGCTTAATGGGCACAAACCATATTCATTCTTTCTTTCATTTGATTGTTTTGATTCTCTTCGACCTTCCTCACCTCACTAGGAAGACATAATGCCTCCTACGCCATGGAAATGCTGTTGAAAGTGGAAAAACTGATGCTCTGAGTAGGCACTTGTGAGGACCATCTGTACAGATGACCTTGGCTTACGTAGCTTGTTTGGTCAGGATAGCTCCTGACACAAACAGTAACTTGGCTGGTGTATTTAAAGCACTGTAGTAACCGTTTGTACTGATGCATTATAGCGGCAGAACTATCTATCTAAAATGTTCTTGCTCTACATAATCTGTTCGGCACTTCTGACGGCAAACACAGTATTTAAAAACTTCTTTGTAATCTCTACCCTTTCTCTTCTTCCCTGCCAAATAAAATACCTCTCTCCTGAAATGCTAATAGGAAAGATCTTCCACATTATATTTTAAATGCTTTGTTTCTGCAATTAGTAGCTACATTCATACAGGTACAAACATTTTAAAAGACCTTCTGATTCCTTGAAAAAGGAAAGAGGGGAAGAAAAAAAAGATTATGTTATACATTAGCATGTTGCAAATTGTCAGAAAGATTAAAATACACCCAAAGTGCTGAAAATAAAATGAATACTTCGAGTGGAACCACATCTACCCAAATCCTAATGAGGATAATGGGATCCTCATCCCATTATGAGGGGCAATGAGAGGGAAGGAGAATGGAAAAATAATGGGCTGCCAAGTTTGTTGAGCAAAAGCTGTTCTGAATTTTGGATCCTCAAGTAAAAAGGCCTCTAAAATATGCAGATAATGAAACAGAGAAGATCTTGCACATGAAGTCATCTGCCACCATCTAATACATATGCATGAATTCCCAACCTAGAAGGAGGTTTCATTGCGTATTAGTGAGCTTTATAGCTATATATAACAGCTGCTTTTCTACTGCAAACTAGTACTTCTAAATCAGCCCATAGTAAAACCATGTTGGGTTCTCTATATTTTTTAACACACCTTTTAAAGCCTGTATTTTCAAAGCAGACATCCATTTCAGATATAGACGAATTAAGGCTTATCAGTTAGCTGCGCAAACAATGAGGTTCAAACAGAAGTGAGAAACTGTGTGAGCACAAAGTAGTTATAATATGAGTATTAGCCCCATTAATCCACTGCTTTCCATGTGTGTAACTAGGATAAGCTCGTTTAGCAGGCAAGTTTCCTGCATTTTGGTGCTGCAAAATACTCTTACTAAATTTGGCATACACAGTCACTTGCTCAGTTTTATACGAAAAAAAAAAGGTAGGGATGTTCCCATCCCCACAGACAGAGGAACAACAGCTACTCTAACAAACAGAGCACAAGAAAATTAAATTACTCTTGCCCATTTTCTATGCCTCTCCTCTTCCTGTTCCGCACACACACAAAAACAGGCAAGCCTAGGTGTTTGTTCAACATCTAATCAAATCAAACCTAGCAACTGTTTGCAATTCCTTTTGCAGTGAGGATGTTTTTTATTTACATGAAGATTTTCGCAGTCGCTGAAAACTGCTCTCTGACAGAAGCACTTACACAGGAATCACAGTTCTTGGGCTAGTCACCTTCCTCCTCATGGGTAGCAAATGTGACTTCATGTCAACCTTGATTAGCACTCACCTTCCACATGAAATGAGGCAGAAATCACCTCCTGGCACAGTTAAAATCATCTTCAAAATCATCCTCTTCATATTTTATATCAGGGCTCAATAGTTGCCTCCTTCTCTTCTCTAGACTGTGCTACAGTGATGCACAGTGAGGATCTCCAAGAACTGCAAGCGCAGTTCTCCCAGGTTCCTCTAATAGCCACCCACAGTAGAAAAAATCTGGAAAAGTTAAAGTCACTCTTTTCAGTCCCCCGTAATTTCTTCTCTTGGGTAGCAAGTTACTTGTTGTTCTTACAGAGCTACAGAGCCTGTTCTTACAGGTAATATCTACAAGAACAGTGCTGCCCCAATACAATTGCTACCAAATTAGCAATATAATCACAGTTTCCTGGTCAACAGAAAACTGTAAACCTTGCCCAGTTTGAGGCACACTCACAAAATAATTTCCTCCCTCACCTTCTTTTCCCAAAGCTAAATTTCATTGCCAGTCCTGCCCAGTTAGGATAGCAGTCAAAGCTATACCTTGAAAATGAGTGCATACTTAGGTGAGAAATGCCAGTCCTGAAGCAGAAGAAACTGCAAATGGAAATTCTCTGACTGCTGAGTGCTAAAGCCTCCCTTGTTGGGAGCAGGCATAGGAAGCCATCTGCAAGAAGGAAAAAAAAACTGCGCAGGAAAACCGTTTCATACTTGAGAAAATAAATTGCACTGCATTTCTTCCAGCAAGATCAACAAGCACATTTTAATTGTCAGGTTCATTTATGTAAGATTGGACGGGCTGTCAAGACCCATCAGCACTGGATGGAAAGGAACTAGCCACCCACCCAGCTTCCACCGCTGCCTTGTCTAACAAGCTTTGACAGCTTTAGAGGCAGGAGCCCTTCCTTCCTCCTTGCATGCAAGGGGTAGCTCAGGCAAACAACTCCAAACTAGGAAGCACCAAGCGTCACATCAGCACCTTAGTTCCAACTCTTTGCTTGCAGGAGCCACAAGAACTGCATCCATCAAGAGGCAGCCCAGTCCTGTCTTGGCCATCAAACGTCTAGCTATGCTGTTTCATTCAAAACTGTTGATGTAGCTCGCCCGTTTTTAATCTCTACTGGTAGAGTGTTAAGTCCGAGATGAATCATGGCCTCTCAGCACAGGCTTCTGACATGGCTGGGAAAACACAGCTGCATGCAACAGTGCATGCAGCATATCCTGGTAGGCATAAGACAATTAAGCTTTTCTGATGTCCCATTAGATAGTACCCGGCCCTCTCGGATTTCCTCCCTCAGACACAGTAACTGAGCTCAGGAGAGTCACTGCAGAGAGATCAACTCAAGTTTACTGCAAGGCCTCTTCTACCTAAGCATGCTGGCAAATGCTAGGTTAGAGGCAGCAAAACAAGCTTTTCCCTGAAAACGAGTTCAGCATTCCTGAAACACAGTAATTCATGTAACCAAATTCAGCAACGCCACATTAAGTCACTGGGATGCGAGCAGCAGTAACGATGCCCATGTCCAGCCTTCAAGGAGCCCTGGCCCCACACAAGTCTGCACACATTTCTGTGTGCAAGATGGACAGACTGGCCTCTTCTCCTTGCTAAAGTGCTTAAAGAGGGGATGGAAAAATCCACGAATCTCTGCCCTTTTACCTTCTGTTTTCTTCTGTCCCCTTTTGGTGGCATCTTAAGAAATGGAGAGGAAGGAAGAGGCAAACAAATCCACTTCAAATGGTGGAAGAGTGGCACCAGGAGACACTCCACCAGCGAATATCAAAGCCAGAGCCCTGCGCTCCTATTTACTGTAGTCAAACAGCTGCACCCTCACCCCTGTTGAGAGCATCGTCAGCATTTCCTTTGCAGGGGCTTGCCCATTGACACACCTGTTGTGCTCCCATGCAAGAAATTGGAAGCCAGTAAGTTGATCACAAATGCTTTCAAAAGTGCAGAAAAAGGAAATAAAAAGGCACTCCATGCACTTGAAAGAGTGAACACAAAAATGCTACTACATTCACGCATTCGTAGTGATATTTTACTTGGCAGATAAATCAAAACTCCCCCCAAAAGACTGCCCAATGTCCAAAAGAAGCAATGATACAAGATGCGTGAAGATTAGTTGTATCTCACGCTCTGAAGCTGAACAAAATAAACACTAGAGACACCTGAAAGCCTTCCAACACAGCAGTGATCCTTTCATCACATTCCTACCTAGAAGACGTGCCCATAGCACACAAGCTGCCAGTTAAAAACGGCAACGCAGAGCACAAGGGCACAATGACAGTTGCTAAAGACCTCCCTTTGAGCCCACTTGCCACCTGGCCCATGCCAGCCCAGTACTCACACACAGCGGACCCCAATTGTGAGGTGTGGGCATATACGAACGCTGGAGGGGTGACAGTCCTCACATGCCAGATACTGCCAATCCTTAAGGAAAGATGATAGGAAAAAAACAAGCCTAAAAGTCTAGTTTTAGATTGGAACAAACACACATTTATCTTCCACCCAAGGACACGCTTTGCCAGGTTTACCACTGAGAATTAAAAAGAAAAAAAAATATCTTCAACATACTGCTACAGTCAAATGTACTTTTGCTTCTTCGGAGCTTCAAAAAGGCAAATTTTGCCATTTCCCTTCATAGTTATAGGACTACTCTTCTATATATTGATCTTCTAGCAGAATTGGTCTTCTATATCGAAATCAAGGTACCATTAAGCCTGCATATAATAGTGTTATGCTGCTTGGCAGACAGTTACATGCAGTCTAAATGAAAAGTCTGCAAAACTCATAGTTTAAATAAAGCAACAGACATGTAGGATTTTCAGCTAACTCTTATCATAGAAGCTCTGTGCATTTTGAGGCACTCAGCTACTGCGACAGAAGTCTCACGTGCTGCAAGACTAGGGTTACTTTGCACACTGATGCTCGGGATTTCAGGCACGAGCTCTGCCTGCAGAAGCCCCCTCACATGCCCTGCTTGGCACTAGAGGGCCCACCAGAGCTATTTGAGCAGCTCAAACTATCCCTTCGTGCAGCCTCACAATCACAGACCTGCCTCTTGCGGGAAGGCGGGCGACGTGTTCTCACAAAAGCAAAGCACCATATAAATCCACCAAAATCTTGAAATTATTTCCCTTCATTTTACCATAAATATTTAATACTAAATAAAAGAAAAAAATGAATCCTTTGAGTAACATGGAGTAACATGTAGTTCTAAGTTACAGCTCAGATGCATATGTAAGGGTTGAACTGTTATGAAAGGATTCTAGTCTTCTCTGTCCACATTTGTAGGACTTTGACAACACTGAGAATAATCCCCATTTTCTAGAGAACTACAATTCAATGTTGTTCCTTCAGATTCAGTTGCTACGTGCTTTGAAAAGCACAACTTGGATGCCTGTAGGGGAACTTGAAGCTTCTGCCTTAAGAAACCCAAAACACTTACTAAAGAATAGAAAAAGGGTTTCATTTTCTAATGATGTGCTATATATGAATTTTAGCTATTAACTCAGAATAGTCTGTTCATTTTCTACTGTTGCTCTCCTTTATTTTTTATTTTATTTCCTTGCATTTCTACAGCCTTACAAAATTGCTTCTATCTCTCCCTTTCACTGCATTTTTCTTAGACCTAAGTTTAACAATTATTCTCCTTTATACAAGCAATTTGTTTTTCGCAGAAGTGATAAACCATCAGCAGCTTTTAATCCACTATTATCCTGATGGATTTTAAACACAAAAATACCTAAAGACAGTTCTTTCAAACATTATAGCTGGTATCTAACAATGCATTAAAATCTTGATTTTTCTACCTGAATACAAGCTAATCCAGGATTAAATTTATATCTGCTGATCTGTAAGTATTGGAGGCTTCTAAAAGCAGGATATAAGAAATTTGCAGAGTGACTTCAGTGATGTTTCCTCATTCATTCCGTTTTCCCCAGGCCCACACAGACTGCCCCTCTGGGAAACACTTTCCATTTACCTGACACACAACAACAATCATCCTGCTTGCGTATGCAGAATCTAAAACAACTATAAATGGAATAGAAAAGGGTTTTGAAATGTGTTTCCCAATTCTCAAACAGAAACTTGATCAAAAGAAACAAGTATCATATAAGAAATCTAACACAATGGATGCAGATCATTTAACAATAAGATAATGCAATTTGCAGCTGGTCCCACCAGGCAATGGAGTATTCACACTTCTCATTACCTTTTCCTAAATTTCCTTTATAGGAAAAAAGGGACTGAGTACGGAGACCAATATCCAATTCTGTCCTCTGATTTACATCTCAAAAGCTGCTCCCCTTGTTCTGAAGGGGTCCAAGCTCAGCGGTCTAACCCCAGCCGACCTAGTGCTCCCACAGCTAAGCCAGGAAGGGTGTTGCCCAGGACTCCCATTGCTCTAGACAAGCTCACTGCGCTATGAGATGGATGCCCAAATGCACACAGCTATTCCCCTGTATGTCCCAACAGTCTTCCCTCCTCTTCATCAGATACTTGATGGAAGAACGATTCAGAGATTTTTCCATCCCTAAGAAGCTTACCAGTCATAATGCTGCAGAGCCTAAATTAATCTCCTTTGGGTTAAACAAGACCGCAGCTGGGGCTGATGATATAACACAGTGGGTAAAGCCTGAGAGCGGAAAGCACAGACTGAAAAGCTTCCAAGAAAAGAAATGTACCTCTGTTAAGCTACAAATTCACTGTGGGACTCAGTTTCCCGACACAGGCACCTAAAGCTGTTGCAGACCTTCCTAATGCCACTTGCCTGCACACTTCTGGGGAAAGCTGCCCCTACCCTTAGCCTGGCCCTCCTTTGACAGCCCTTTCCAATAGGATTGTCTCAGCAAGGGCAAAGATGATGAAAACAAGTAAAACAACTTGGTAGGGTGGGTCTCACTTTGTCTAATACACAGAGACACCAAATGGGACCGGGGGACTTTACCAGCATACCCCAGCCTTTGCAATGAGCCTCCAAACTTAAACCACAAGGACATCTAGAGGTCTAAGCAAGTACTAAATCCAGCTACTCTAGTAGCTGGAGTCACATCTATAAATGATTTCCAAAATTTATACAGGGTTACTGACATTGAGGGTAGACTGCAGACAGCATAGCACAGCCACACAACATTTGTCTGACCAGAATGAACTGTTATTTTTGTAGCTAAGTGGCCTGTGACAGCGGGAATCCCAGGATCTTCCTATGTTCCGGAATGCAAAGAAAAACTGGTTTACACAGTGTAAACCTCGCTCGGTTGCCGGGCTGGCCTGAGGTTACCCCCGCCTCAGGGCCATCGAGCACAGACACCAATATGAGGATGCCGCAAATGGCGCTTAGTGCTTCACTTAGCTTGCATATATACTCAGGCTGAAGGCGGAAGCTCGCTTCTGACTGGAGATTGGTTACATACTACTGTTCACACACACACTAACATAATGATTGGCTAAAGGCACACATCCTTATAATTGGGCTGCAGGTGCCCCGGCTCTTACCTTGTTGAGCTCACTCAGTCCCACGTTTGAGGTTGGTTCCCACTCCTCCGCTCGCTCCACAGTGCTATTTCTTTACTTCTCTGCTCCGAGTGTCCTTGCAGCCTCAGCACTCCCAGCTCCTGGCTGCTCCGTTCCCAGTGTCTTTATCTCTTAATTCTCAGAGTCCTTGTAGCGCAGCGGAATCATCACGGCCTGCAGTCATGTCAAGACAGCCTGCAGTTACGCTAAGAGAAGAGTGAGTTTTGATAGGCCATAGATCCATATTCTTCTAAAACCATTACTACAATTCTTTTACTTATTGCCTTATATGTCCTCTTCAGTCATTCCTAGGCTACACGCCTCCTTCCCGTCTTTCCGTGACATCGCGACATCTTCCGAGCGCCATGCCCTATGCTATACTATATCATCTACTTATGCTAAGTCTAAGTTATACTAAGCTCCCTACTTCATTAAGCTCTAAACGTTTCCCACATTTCCCCCTCCCCAAGATAATACTACTTCTAATTCACACTAAGTCCTCTATTTTATTCTAAGATTTTCCCACAACACAGTCAGCTTACTCTGCAGCTACCTGCAACAGCACTACGAGACTAAAAAACATGGGCTGTCATCATATTAAGAGCCTTCAAAATGAAAATCAGCCTACGAAACGCACTTTCAGGGCGCTTCATGCCACATTCAATTCAGAGAAAAGAATATCCAGCTTAAATAAAGCTTGTGACTCTCCAGTGCTCTGGGAGAGCAACAGTAAATGTGAAAACCAGAGCTTAACCTTTGATCCAATACTCAAGAGTCTTCTTCAGGGCCTGGAATCAGACTAAATTCAACACCGCTGTGAAGACGGCATGTCCCAGGCGCAGATCACAAGCAAGCCCACTGTGCTTCGGGAATGAGCTTCCCTCAAAGACGAAGCCCCCAAACAACCCATTTTTATTACCAGCAACTAGAAACCTCTGCTCCGCTGTGTATTAATCACAAACTTTAACTGACAGCATGAGTGCTGGGCAAAATAGAGTTCCTCACAGGAGATGAGGAAAGGGTTCCCTCCAGTCACGTGCAGTATCCGAGCATCTCACAGCCCTGGCTGGAGCCAGAATTTACTATTGTTCCTGCAGCTCCACCGCAAACACAATTTTTCTGTAGCTGTGCCAATAGACCAAATAAGTCCAAGCCCAAGAATCCTGCTCTAAAACTTAATCCCTGAAGGACTGGCATTAGCAATTCACAGTTCAGTCTCAGCAGAAAGATCACTGAAGAATAACCCTTGCCTCACAGGAGATTAACCTATTATGGACCATTTTCTCTTTCTGAGAGAAACACAGAAAGCGAGTCATTTCGAAGTGGATAAGTGGTTGCTTTCTCCTCTTGAAGCACTAACAGATTTTAGCTTCAGTTAGGTCTTCCTCCTTTACCGGTTAAGGCCAGAGAAAGAGCAATTTGTTTTTAAAAAGGTGCCCAAGAGGCCTGAAACAAAAGCATTCTCCTCAAAAATGAGAGCAGGTGGCTGACACTACCTCTCAGTGATATCATTAGGGCTTGCAGCCAGATGGAGCCATTCCCCTGAAGTGGCTAAAGAGAGATTACCTTATGCGCAAGTGCCTCTTGGCATCTCTAGCATGAAGAGGTCCTGGCTGTAGAAAAGGATGAAGCAAATGGATTTGAGGAGATGTTTGGGGTAGAAAGCACGCTTGATGCCATGCAGGGGCTGTGAGCAACCACAGTAGGTGCTGTGTGTATTGCTGTGGGATGGCAGCAGCACCCACACAGGCAGAGAAGGGATAGGGAGACTGTTCCTGTCATGGCATAGTTGGAACAAGGAGCCCCTGGGAGAAAAACAATTCTTTGCATGATGAGAGGAATGAGAATGGGTTTGAGATTCTCAGCGGTGCTTCGGTGAGAAAACTATGGGGGGGACACAGTAAGAGCTTCACGACTGCAAGATGTTAGTCAAAACTAGGATAAGAGGGGTTTAAACTTACATGTGTTCCCTTAACCTCACCAGAATTCAACTGTGTAAACTAGTGTGATAGCAGCAGGGTAAGAAGTAAGTACTTTTTTTAAAGTACTGTTAGCAGAACTGCTCAGGATTGCCATTGTTATTAGTCACTGGGTCTTAGTGGCATTTCTTAGTAAAGGCACTGTTGTTTCCATCAGTTACATCACTACAACCTCCTCAGGGGGACAAGACCTGATTTCCACCCCCACCCACCCACAAGAGATCAGACCAAAAGCAGAAAAGAGATTTTGGCTTGTTAGTTCTTCAGGCTGTCGGTGGGAAAAGATGGCTACAAAGAGGTTCACCTTGTTCATAAAAATCTTCTCTGAGGAAAAACAAAACTCAAACTGACTGACTTCAGCATTTCTGAGAAAACAGGTGGCGTCTGCAAGCAGATGAATAAGCCAACAAGGCCACGCTTGGGAGCGAGTCCTACCAAGCACAGGGCATGTGAAACGGCCAGAACTCGGCTGCTTTAAGTTGCCTTTCAACTCCCAGAGCAATGAGGCCCCACACACTGCCAAGACATCTCACCCTGCACCACCCACAGAGAAACACCTCAAAAACTGCCCGCCATTCCCATCACACCAGCCGCTCTTTGCACACAACTGGACATCAGCAACTACTGATTTAAGTGGAATGAGAAAATCACTGCCCATATGCTGCACTCAGAGACCTTCCTACTGATAGATTTGAATTGGGATCCCCCTGCGGCCTCTCGTGCGGCCCCCAGGGCCCTCCGTGCGCCCGTGGCCGGGATGTCCCTACGGTCTCTCATGCGACCCCAGGGCCCTTTCGTGCGCCTGTGGCAGGACTACCCCTCCGGCCTCTCCCGCGGCCCCCAGGGCCCTCCATGCGCCCGTGTCCGCGCTCTCCCTGCGGCCTCTCGTGCGGCCCCCAAGGCCGTCACGCTCCCGATCTTCCGACACGCGGCGACAGCGCGAGAGCCCCCGAGCGCCCCGCGCATGCGCATTCCCACCACCGCTGCAGTACTGACGTTCCGACGCGCGGTGGCAGTAGGGAGCACGCCCCGCCGCTCTGCGCATGCGCACTCCCCTCGCCGTGGCACTACCGATGTGTCGACACGTGGTGGCCAGGGCACCCCCCCCCCCCCAGCACTGCGCATGCGCGCCGCCGCTCCCTCGCCTGTAGTCGGGTCTCCAGGCGCCAGGAGGGAGCCCGTTCAGCTCCGGTTCTGCCCCGGGGAGAGGCGCGGGGTCGGGGTCGCTTTTTCCTTCGGCGTGGTCCTTTTTTACTCAGAGGGCTTTTACTCAGTGTTCGAGGGAGCATATTCTAGTCGGTGGTAGCTTTTAAAGAATAACCATCAGGTATTTTATATAGATACATATTTTTCCTCCTCTCTTAATCTTGCCTGGCGCAGCCAGCCTTCTTCACCGGCAGCTGCAAGAACAATTGCTCCTGTCCTGTCCCGTCCCACCTTGTCGTTTCCAGGAGCTTATCGCGACACTTGCCTGTCCGGGGCTGCTCTCACCCCGGACGCGCTCCCGCCGCCCTCAGCTGCGGTGCTGCTCTCCGGACAGCCCTGGGCCCAAGGTACCCGCCGGGATGCGGCACGCGGAGCCCGCAGCGCTGAGCGGGGCTCTGCCCCTGCCCACCCTCCTCGGCAGCACTGAGCGCAGGCACAGAAAGGCAGGACGCAG
The DNA here is from genome assembly GCA_003342815.1 of Eudromia elegans. Classification (NCBI taxonomy): domain Eukaryota; kingdom Metazoa; phylum Chordata; class Aves; order Tinamiformes; family Tinamidae; genus Eudromia; species Eudromia elegans. Next base: position 2,098,824 of record PTEX01000117.1, on the reverse strand, counting down.
CTCTGCCCCGCACAGGGCACGGGCCTGGTAGTTTGGGTTCCCATTTCTTGCATCTTTCTAGTTGTTYTTTTTTTTTTTTTTTTTAAAAAAGAGTGACAGTACTCAAACCACTACTATTTTTTGAATATTAAGGGCCTGACCTTTTATATAGATATATATGTTTCTACCAACCTCACCAGGCCTGAAATGGGCAATTTCTTCTATGACCACTGCAAGAAAAATGGCCCCGTCCAGTGCGAACTTGTTTCTTCGGCTTTTCTTCTTCTTCTCCTTCAGCTGACAGGGCCCGTTCCCAACCAGCAGCGGCAGCAGGGGCAGCGCCCGAGCGCGCTGTGTGCGCATGGCCCCTCACCCTCGCAGCACCCAGGCCGAGGGGCAGGGGAGCAGCACACGGTGCTTTACCACGCAAGGGGGACACGCGCCGGCTGCTCCTTCAGCTCCAGCTCTGCTTGAGCGACCAGCTTGAGGCACCTCCTCTCCTTCCCAACCCTGGAGCTCTTGTGGATTTGGGTTCTGGTTTTGTTTCTTTTTTTTTAACAGTGACTGTACTCAAAGGGCTGCTGGTGCCCAGGACATGAGAACCTGTCACTTTATATAGATATTTGTGTTTCCACCCCCCCCTTACCTGGTTGGAGCAGACGGCTTGTTTGAATGCAGCTGGAAGAACAACATTGCCGTCCAGTCCAAACCCGTCACTTCTAGGAGCTCAGTGTGACCACGGTCCCTGCTGAGCAGCTCTCCAAGTGGGTGAGCTCCTGCCCCCTTCGCTTGCAGCGATGCTGTTTAGACAGGCCAGTGCCACGGTTAACGGTTGGGAACGCAGGGCAGGGGCGCACAACTTGCCTGCGGTTCTGCCCTCTGGCACGTGAGGACAGCGCTGAACCCAGGTGCAGAGCACACACGCAGCAGCTCCTGGGGCAGGGAGTGCGCAGGGAATGCACTGCCCCTCGCCGGGAACAAGGCACCGCAGCGAGCGTGCAGGGAATGCGCTGCCCCTCGCCCTTTTGCCTGCTGTAGTCCAACATACCTGTAGAGAACATTCTTGTGTGCCCACACTTCAATGCTGGTGGCTCTTCATTTCCCTTTTTCTTTCCTGAGCAAGGCTGTGGTGCTGCGAAATGGTCTCCATGAAGCCCAAGCACGCTTATTCAAAAGCAAACTGGTCACAAAAGAAAAAAAAAAATTCTCTCCCTTGCTCCTTGCAAATCTGCTTGAAGAGTGCTTCCAGGCAGGTTTGGTGGTAGAGACACTTCTATTTACTGTGATTTTTACTATTATTCCAGGTGACAGTAGTCAAAACTTATTTCACTTAAGGCACTTGTTATCATTACAAGCAGACCAGCTGTAATTATGCAAGGCAGAAGGGAAGAACAGTAATGTCATTAGTGCAGCATGCTCTGTCTGTTCCCCAAAGCAGGAATTTAGATTAGGGAAAAAGAAAAAAAAAAAAAAGAAAAAAAAAAAAGACTTCCTTCCAGTTGTATGGGGTGGCAGGAAGACCCTCCTCCCCTCCCCGAAGAGTTCAGCAGTAACAGTCTACCCAAGAGCTCAGTTTTATTAGGCTACAGCAGTGCCTCACAGCTGCTCTGCTCCGTGTGCAGTTCAGGGAGCCTGAAACGCAGCAGTGTCAGAGGAAGTGCCCATTCTCTCCTGTGGTTTTACAGCGTAACTGGAAGCCCCCAGTGCTGCTCCAACCACTTACTTCAACTACCTGACCCAAGCTTTCAGGGTGTCTTCTGTGAGGAGGAGGTTTTGCAACTGCCATCTAGAAACCCTTGAAAAGACTCATGCCTTTTTAAAAGGTTTTTGATCCTAAAGCAAGTCCAATTTCCCAACCAGCCAACACAGACTATGTCAGAGAAGTCTCAGACAAAGAGCAGGAGCAAGTTTAGATCAATTCAGGAGCAGTTTACCAAGCAATATTCTGCCTCCAGCCCTTATTATAAGCAGCAACTTAAGCAGCAGATATTTCTTAAGACCAGAAACATCATTGTCAGCATATTAACTTCTCCATCAAACACTTTATTTTCTTGCTTGGAGATTGTTACTCCTGCTGTTAGATTTTTACATTTGTCCATTTCCCACTTTGTTCTACAAAATACATTCTTTTCAAACAGTAAGCTCTCTGCAAATAGTCAAAGATGTAAATAAAACAGTTACCAACTTGGACTTCCCGAGATCAGCTCCAAATTGTGATTATACAAAGACACTCATATTACTTGGTCTGTTCTGAGACAGTAGCAAACAGCTTCTTAATAGAAAGATGCTCTCACGTTACTGCGTGGTTACAAGTTTTACGATCATGCCAATGATCCGTGAACCACGGGGGCACATGCATAAGTCCATGCTGGGATTCTTGATTTTGTCCTGCAGCAGCTGGTCTAGTTCACAACGTAGCTCTTTCACCAGCTCGGCCACCTAATGCACACAAGAAAGAGTCACACCTCCTGCCTTCTGAACACGAGCACAGACCTGAACCACTTGCAGGATTATCACTTCTTTTTGTATTACCTGGTGCGAGGCAGCCACAAATCGTATCCAGCCATCATCGAGGGAAATGACAAATTCTCCCTTCTGCAGCTGCGTGTGAACCTGCCCACCTCCGAGGAGGACCAGTGGGTACACAGACACCATGCTGCAGTCTCGAATGAACACACGACTGGTCTTGATCTTCTCATGATACACCAGGTAAGGACTCTCAAAGTGCCTTGTCTGGAAGAGCAGAGCCCAGTAAACTGCAGTTAGCCACAAAGTATGTGTACCTGACATTCTGGTTGCATTACCATTGCTGTTAAGAAACAAAACCAACTGCCTTGCTCAGGCACCCTTATGGGCCCCCTGCCACCTCCTCTAAGTGTGCATTTCGCTTCTTGAACGCACTTGCCTAACAGACCCCTTTCACCCTGTCCCCTCCGTCAGTTACCCCTTACTCCATCCTCCAGTGTAGTGAGTGTGTGAGAGATGGGCTACATTAACAAAGTTGCCTTCAGGTCCCCAGTTCTCTATTTTATGTTGTAGAGATTTGCCATGTGCAGCTGGGTTTGTTATGCCCTTTTAGAAAACCAGCAATGGACAGACCAAAGGCCTAGAGTTGGTGATGTATAGCTGGGTAGTGTGGTTGTTTGTGGTTGTTTTTAAAGTGACATCCTGGAAAAGTAATATAGAGACAGCCTCCACTAGACAAATGTTAGCATGCATCATGGTAGCATTCCATAACCTGTATTTCTCTCTCACACACTCACCATTATTTACAATCCAGACAGCAGGACTGTTCAGTCAAGAAGCTGCTTTATTTACTTATTATTTTTAACATCAGCAAGGACTCTCTGTAGTCTCACTGCTTCAGCAAAGGCAATTTCTGTTACAAGAAAGTGTGCGTTAAAAAAAAAAATCTGACCTGATAATTCACAGAGGAAGGGTGAATGTGAACATAACCATCATTTTTGGTAACAAACTTCACCTCTTCTGCTTTTGGTTGCATTTTAACAGTTCCTGCACTAGTCCTCTGGTATTTGCCCTCTGGCACTTTCACCTATACAATAAGATAAATGCAATTATGAATTCTCTGCATTAGAAAGTTAAGGTTACCTTTTTTTTTAACTGAAGGGGTTTTTTTCTATTCGTTACTGGCCTCTGTGGCACTAAAAGCAAACATGTAGGAATGACAGCAATATCAAACAAAGCACACGAGTTGAGCTGCCCAGCACTAATACCATAAGCAGAAAGCTTTGCCAGGTCAGAGAAGAAAAAACCAGCACAAGATCAGAAAGGGGAAAAAAAATCTGCCGCAATCGGACCAGATTCAAAGTCAGAGGTGTGAATGTGCTATGCAAGGGAAGAGAAAAATGAAAAAGCATTTTTACCTGGACAACATTGGGATACAGAGCAGCACACAACATAGCTGAGATCAGCTTGATGTTTTCTGCATTCGAATTTGCCTGTGAAATCAATGCATATATTAGATATTCTAGAGGTAAACTCAAAGGCAAAGCTCTGTTTCTGAAATTACTTATCTCTTGAACACAGTTTTCCATTTTAGCTCTCAGGCTGGAACAAACTGGCCACCAATTACCTTGCTGCAGTTCGTGCTTAACCTAAGGGCTCACTAATGTTTGGTTGCAAAGCAGCTTGCCCCTCAGGGAAAAACAAAAAAAATAAATAAATAAACAAAGTCACAGAGCATGTCCCAAGTCTGCACAGTGAGTCACCACAACTGCCAACCCCCTAACACCTTACCCTGCAGCACTGCATGGTCTGTGGCTCTGTAGGTACTGCTTTCTGAGGATTTCCAGACAACACTGAAATATTACTTGTTCTATAATGCAGCTCTGTTCCCAAAAGAAGGTCCACACAAATACCAAGATTCATCATAGGCCATGAGTTCATGGCAACAGTAAAGGCATAAAGTGGAAAGTGCATGTCCTGCTCTATAGAATCAAGGGCACAAGAGCCCCAGCCTCAAGTCTCTCAAAATGCATCCTAATGTGAGACATCCTAATGTAAGACATCCTAATGTGAGACAACAAGGCCAGGCTGTGGTTGGAATACCACCAGGTTAGAGAAAACAGCTAGCACTCAAGACAAGAGCTGCAATATCTGTTCAGAGCACCAAAATGTAGCGAATTACCTCTTCTCCTGTGGCATCCAACACACCATCTCCGCCTTGGCAACACTTCCTCTCCATGTCCCTGGCTCTTAATCCTTCCTTCACAAACCCAATATCAGAAAGCAGTTCTGTGAATTGCCTTTTCAGGCTCGCAATTTCCTACAAAGAGACAAAGAGTTGCTAAAGGTGCCAAACCGAGAGAGGTCTTAACAGGTTTCTCATTTTAAACACAAGGACTCTGCTTTGGTATCTCAATCCAGTTCTTTTCAAGGCCACAAACAAACAAACAAACAAACAAACAAACAAGACTTACTTGAAGAACTCTTCCTGATAAAAAGTTTTCCCTGCAGTAAGCGTAGCTTGCCTGAGAGCTCTCTCTGGTACTTAAACACCATCCCTAATTTATAAGAGGGGAGAAAAACAAACAAAGCCTTCTGTAAAATATAACAGCTCAGATTTCAGCACAAACCTCTGAGAGGTTTATTTTTAGCTCACCTTATAGGCCTGAAGAAGAGCCAGATAGTCACTTTTTCCTACTGCAAACTCCAACTTCTTTTTGTTTGCCTCTTCCCTTTTATCCCATGGTGACACCTAGATAGGCAGCAAGAGATTCAGGTTCTCTTTCCTCTCACCTCAGGCACATCCCAACACTTCCCATGTCACACAGTCTCGGGTACTTGGTCAGCAGCTCACAGCCTGCAAATTCTCACTACAGGTAACAAAGAGGAAGGCAGCATGCAAAAATGCCTAGTCAACAGGAAAGCAGCTAGGCCACTTCTCCTACAGCAAGAGATCCAAAGGTAAATTCATAAGTTCACAGAAAATGCCTCCTTTAGGGCAGGCCTCTCCACAGCTGTCCAAGTCCAAGATCTGCGAAAAACAGCATTCAGACAACAAGTCAATAAGCTCAAAGAAGAAGACACAGAATGGAGAAGAGCAGGCCAAGTCCAAAAAGTGATGTGGTTCTGAGGGAGAAAGTGACAGCAAGTGACAGCAGGATAGCAAGGAAGCCAGGCTTATGTAAAGCTACTCTATATCATCACATAATGACTTAAAACTCTTAAAGTTACAAGGAGACAAAATGCTCAACAAGTATATGGGATTAAAAAAAAAAAAAAAAAAGGCAGTTTAATAGCCAGAACCATCTACTTCCATCTCTTTTACAACTATCCCAAATGTAAACTAACTGTAGCAATCAAAATTTTGCTGGCAAGAAGGTCTAGTTTTCCATACATTGCCATAGAAGTTTCTCAAAAATGGGAGCACCAGTAAGTACTGCAGATGATCCAAAAAGACAAAATGAAAGTGAACACACAAACTGAGATCAAAATTAAACTATATGTACATTCACTTGTTATCTTCATAATTCTCTCAGTCTCACAATTATTCCTAATTGCATCTGGAATAACATCAAACAATCAAAAAGTAGACACAACATGACAATGAAAAACATTGGTTTGCAATTCTGACACCAAACTTGGAACGAGAACTAAAAATAACATCCACATTATCCCTACTCTTCACTCATAAATAACGCTGTTGTCAGTGTTGGCACGGTTTTGGGTATCTGTTTATAACTGGACATTTCTGCCCCGCACTCGTCCCAAGGGCTGCATAAACATATAAATAGTCTAGGCTAAAAAGGAGAACCACAACACTCAAGCACAGCATGCTTCAAATTATGACAGCATTCCCTGCTGAATGCAAACACACCAATTTCACAGTGCAATGCTGAGCTACAATGCAGAATACTTACGAAGGGTGACTTAAAGGCCAGACTGGCTGCTATAGTCAGTGCAGGATCCAGGCAGCGGAATATGGTGCCAAACAGCATTAGTTTGCCGATCCTGACATCAACAGGCAGAGAAGCCAAGTGATATCCCAAGGGGGTAAGCTTCTCATCCGACGTTAATGCTCCCAAGTCTTGTAACCGCAGCTTTGATGCCTGCAAAGACTCAGCTCTTGGGGGCTCAATTAATCGTGACAGGACAGAATGAAGACTCTGTGCAGAAAACATCTCCAGAATCTTAATTCTTGAGAGGGTTAAAAAAAAAAATTCAATACAGTGGTCAAAATAACAAATTTTTATCAAAAAGTCAGAAAGTATGATCCTAAGAATGTGCTCTCTCAGAGAGGGCCTGTAAGGCATAATTCAAGTCAGGAAGCAAGGTGAAACAAATAGAGGGAGTTTTTACCTCATCCAGCCTCACAAAATCAGTACAAACAGATTCCCATTTAGCACAACGAGTTTTTACTGATGTCTTTACCATAATTTTTTATATATATATATTCCTTTTTATATGAAGGAGTACACAGAATGAGGTATGGATAGAAGGCATCTTTATCTAGGCTTGACATGACGGAGGTGTTTGATCCAATTTGTGAGTCCCATTAGAAGGGTTGCTAGACATACTGGCAAGTTGATAGAAAGATGAAAGCAACTCTAAAACACCTGAGCAAGTGTGGGGCTTTCATGACATTAGAAAACTCACAAGGAAAGCCAAAGTCTTGGTAAGGGCAGTGCAGATTACTCACCATGTTAGAGGGAAGGCATTCTCCACACTGACACTTTTAAGGCAACAGATTAATAACAGCTCACCTCAGACACAGCTGCTCCAGGGGCACTCTCTGTATTTCTGGTAACTGCTCTTTTATCAGCTGATAGTTAAAGTGATGGCTACTGAAAAGATGAAAGCAGACTCCTGAGGCCACACGGCCTGCTCGTCCTTTCCTTTGCAAAGCATTGGCTCTCGATACAAATGTGTCTTCCAAACTTTCCATTCCTTTGCTTGGGTCATATCTGCAGGGAAGCAAGAACAGGCTTGTGTCCACCAGTGCAGTGAACACACTGCAGCCCAAGCAGACAGATGCTCTCACAACTGGACACAAATCCTACCCCTGCCTTGGGTTTGGGGAACTGGTCCAGACAGCCTTCCCCCACTTCATAGCAGCTTTAAGCAGATCAAGCTTCTCCACCCTTTTCCCATTTCTTTTGAAAATTGAAGATTGCAGCTCAAATCAGAGTAGTTTCCAAACTAAAAACCCCTGAGGAACACTCGGTACCTTTTCTCTTTCATTTTGCCAGAATCAATCACATAGACCACATCATCAATGGTGACAGATGTTTCTGCAATGTTTGTAGAGATGATGATCTTGGTAACTCCTGCAGGAGGCTTGAGGAACACAGACTGCTGTTCTTCACTAGACAGTGAGGAATGAAGTGGATAAACCACACACCTAGAAGGAAAATAAGACAGCATGCTGAGCATTGTCAGCCTTTTCCCTCCAGTAAATCTCTCTGCATGGACATTTGCCCAAGAAGTAGACATTGCATGTTCAAAGGAATTTAAAAATAGCAAACTTTTTTTGCTCTATTTGGTGTAAGACATGTTCTAGGGGAAATTTATGGAAGGGAGGTGGCTCAGAATCAAAATGTAGTAGAATTGTGTCTCTGAAGAAGAATCCAGAGGATTCCAATTACTTGGCCAAACTAGCAGAAATCATTCCAGCCAACCATGCCAAGGACATCCATGTAAGCAGTGTTTAGTTAAGGAGACACATTTACGTTTCCGTGTAACAATCTGGATTTTGCTGAATATACACACTACAACAACCACTAAACATGTCTCTGTGGAGCTTCTCCAACAACAAGGGCTGAGGTGAAGTTTTCAGCAGTCCACTGGATCATGCACAGCACAGAGCAGAGAACATTAGCCTTTTGGAAAACTTCAACTAAATTAGGCACAAGTTTTGACACTTTTCACTATTCTAGGCTGACAGAAAAAATATAAAGCAATCCAGTAAGACAGTAGAACAAGAATTACCCTGAAGTTAAGATCGTCCTTTCAAAAGCTGTCTCACACATTCAGTAACCTTAAATTGTCTCTAAATGAAAACAGATGATACTCTTAATTTACAATAAAGTCTTAAGGGTAAAGACTGTTTTGAAGATTTTCTGCTTTACCTTTTGCTGTGCTTGTTATTGAAAAGAGCATTAGTCTGGAGCTGCTCATAAAGCATCTTGATTTCTGCTAGTCCAGGCAAAAATACCAACACAGCACCTACACAACAGGGATAAAAAAGTTAAAAAAATATCACTGAGTAGAAAAATAGATAATACCTAGCATGCTTTCATTTATGTGCAGAAGGTCTTTGTCTGCACAAAAGAACTGTAACAAGCTGTAACAGTCCCTCACCAAAGACCTTCCAGAGAGGAAGATAATTCTCTTATCTTCCTCATCTCAAGCAAGTCAGAAGCTTTGTCATTCAGACAGGAACTTATTTCTTTTCAGTAACAGTTAACTATGGAAACTTGGCACTCAGAACTTTAGTTTGGCGCTATTTATTCAAGCCCATAGCCTCCATGAATCTACTCTTGCTTCTCTTTCAAAGCCAGTCAAGTTACCTGGTGGGTATGAATGTCTGCCTGTGAGTATCCACTCCAGCAAGGCTTCAATTAATTCCAGATTAACTTTGTCCAAGTCCATCACAGACATTGTTTTCAGCACTGCCTTGTTAACTCCTAGGGACAAAAAGAATAAAACAAACAGTAAATCCATCTTGTAAATAAAACACAAAAAGCTTGTGCTAGATACACTGAGCCACAATCTGGCTACCCAGGCAATCACACCTTGGTCCAAACAGTTCCAAAACTAGCTCAATGCACCTCTTTCCCAATTCCTTTCTTTCCCCCACTCCAACTCTTCCCACCATTGTCATGCCTTACTAGTGCTCAGGCCTACCCAGCACATAGGCTACACCAAGCTTCATCTCCCAGCAGAATGGTAGACACAAGGATTTGTGTTAAGAAACCATATAAAAAACAGAAACACAGATCTCCTATCTTTGAAATACATTTTCTTTTGACTATTTCAGTAGTACCACAACAGCACCACCATGATATGGCACTAGCACCTCCACAGGTCACCTCTAGAACCCGAGATACTCACCTCCTTGCTGGCCTATGAGGCTTTATAGGAATTTTACCAAGAGCAACATTCCACTTTTTAGTGATAGCAAATTTCTCCGAGTGGAGAGGTGTGCAGGAAAGAACTCTCCTGGCTGAGTCCCCAAAACCCGCGGGAGGACTTCGATGTTGACAGAGTGGGTAGTTAATGGAAAGGTCTGCCTATCTTATTAAGCTGCCCACAAACAACCATATTTCTCACTGAAAGGCTTGTAACGCTGAAAAGACCTCCCTGATGTGGCCAGATGGGCACAGCGCTTTATTCAAAGCTGCCCTGACAAGGCATCTGAAACAGGATGGAAACAGATAATAACCGAGAACTGTCCCTACTCACATACTAAAAACTGTTTGCAGGCAAGACATTTGTTGCAGTTTAAAGAGAATTATGAGCTACTTTTTTTCCTCCCCTTTTTTCTTTTCAATTTGGCAAGAGGTTTCTGATCTCATCTTGAAAGTAGTGACCTGCTTACCCTGACAACCATAATACTCTGAATGACGCATATGCATTACATATACAATCTTATATACTAACATATCATGCTGGCTGGCAGACGTAATAAGCCAGTTTACTAGATTTAAAGAAGAGCTCACCTTTATATCTTGCCAGGAGCTGTTTTAGAGTTAATTTTTGGTCTGGGTCTGAATCCCTGACAGCTGTATCAACCTCTCCCAGGATGCCAGCACGTCTCAGATCCTCCTCTACTTCCTCAAATGCAGTTCTTTTATGTCTTCCATTCTGTTTGTTTTCTTGCTTTGTCTTGCGCCTATAGGGACTGCTGTCCTCTAAAACATACCTGAAGGGAAGGAAAGTATTCAGTGGTGTGAAAGGTACGAGGGTCTTCCTAATAATGAGCCATGGAGATGGTGCATCAAAAGTATTTATGCTAAGTACCTCTGACACTTATACCAAGAGGCTTGCAAGACCACGGACGTAAAGAGATTGTGAATTTTACTTTATTCTTATTTCACTTTGTGCTGTTGCTCCACCTCTCCACCCCAAGACAAACAAAGCAATACTTCTGAAATGAACTCATTTTTACTGTGGGAAAATTAGGACAAAGCATGTTCTTCACTCCCAGTGGCAGCTCTAATCTTGGGGTAAGGTACTTTCAGGATAGTCTGAGACTCGAGTCTTGTCACCCACAATGCAACTCTCTCTCACTAAAAGAAAGCTACAGGTGCTGAAATTTAGAGCCAACTCTGGTGGAGGGAGAGATGTTCTTGCTGAGACTTCAGACTTTCAGACGCTGGGGTGAGAAAGACTAGCACTGCCAGCTTGATCCTAATGGTTCAATGCACAGTCGAGAGTAACTGTAAGCAATTTAGTGGCTGACCAGTTTACTATCTGGAATACCCGTGCTTCTCTGGCTCTCCAGTAACTATAATTGATTATAAGGATCTTTATCTCATTTTTTTACTGGAAGGTAGGGCTTACACAAAAGCAATTTTTGGTATCTTACACTTTCCCCATTCCATGCTGAAATCAATCTTCACATTTCTTTGGCTTCCTAATGCCTAACCAACACTTGAACAAGTGCTGAGGTTTATCAACACACAGGCACCAACAAACCCTTTATGGCAAAGGGTGCACTTTTCTTAAGTAATTGTGCAGTATCTAATGCAGAAAGGTTTTTTTGGGAGGGGTGCCCTAGGCCCCACTGCAGTATGCTTTAGATTCAGTGCTTTAACAAAACTCTAAAACTGTGAGGTTTGGGAGGGGAGGGGGAAGAGGAGAATTTGAGAGGATTTCACTTCTAAGTTCACACACAGAACAAGTGCAGTCTCAAAGTCAGCTGTGCAGCTTCAAACACCAAATACATCTGAGCAAAAATACATCTTTCATACCTTGTCATTGCGATCACATCTTCCAGAAAATACTGATCCACAGGAAACGTTCGGCCTAGAGAGTAACAAGAGAATAATAAATGGACATGTGCACAACGTGCAGGTAGAGGTAAAAGACAAGGGGTGGTATTATTCCAAACCCTGGTTCTTCAACTTTAATTCTAACTCATCTCTGTGACCTAAATGGGAACATGGGACTAAGTCAGACACTGAAGTCTTCCACACAACCTCTGTCTAGGAAAGCAGAGGTTGTTTTCGTAGCACAGGTTTCCTGCACTCCTTGCAGATAGGGCTGATGTGCTTTTGGGAAAAGTTCATTCAAAATAAGCACTTCTGCAATGCTCTGTGTAATACCAAAACAATGTAAAAGGCATATTTGCCTAAACATATATGCATTCAGCTAGATCCTCTCCCTGCTCCTTGTTCACAAGGATGGAAAATAGCTTTTGGTTGCAATGAAACTGTCGTATATTTCTTTCTGTTTGGGCTTTTGGAGGAGAAAACTCTGCTCATATAGACAGAATATCAAAAAAGGCTCCATTTCCACATCTCCTTTCCAAGGAAACTCATTAGTCTCTCTTTCTAAGTAAGTGGAATTCTAACTCTTGCATAAATCCTTATCTTGCCCCTCTGTCAATTGCCCCTTGTTTGTAGCTTTGGTTACAGAGATCTATTCCTCATTTACCACTGTAACCTACATAGGACAAGAGAAAAACTTCACAAAGTTCAATAAACTGAAACCAAACCTCTAAAGATGAATGCAATAGATAATGAAAACAACTTTTTCTTTACCTGGTATGTTAATAATCGGACAGGATTGAAAGTATCGCGAAAAAAGCTCTGCATTCAAGGTAGCACTCATTAGTACAACGCGCAGGTCTGGTCTCTGTAACATTACATCCTTCAAAACCAGCAGCAGGAAGTCACTGAAGAAAACAAGCAAAGACTCTCAGAATCTCTTCCTTCTCCCCACGCTCTCCACTTTTCCCAGTATTCCAGTTATACTATAACCAAGTATGAGTTTTGCAGAATGCCTAGCAGCTAATGATGCAGTAAATAAATGGGCACCAATATACTTAATTTTTGGCTGTTCTCTGTTTGAGTGTAAGGATTACATGGCAGCTTTATATAAGCAACAAAAAGCTCCACCTACCCTACGTATTAGCTACCCTAATATTAAAGACAACATAAGAGCAGCGAACAACACATTAAGTCCAAGCAACAGATCAAACATTTTTGGTTCTTCCCCGTTGGAAGGAGTCATTCTTCCTCATTCACTGTATCTCTTTGTGTCATGCCTAGAAGACCTGCTTAAAGTGAAAAAGAATCTTCAAGAGACACAAGCCCTTTTATAAGGCCAAAATATAATCCAAGTTGTAGAATAACAGGTCACGGTCAAAATCTCCTCAAAATTCACTGCATTTCAGTGTTACACAAGGAAAACATCCAAGAAAAGGGTTTCCGGTATCACTCATTTTATAGATATAGCAATGGATAATGCTGTTTGCCTGGCATCAGCAGGTAAGTGGGGCAGGATAGTATGAGAAATGTGTAGGATTGGTAAAATCTAGACTGAAAAATAAATTGAGCACTTGTGCTTTGTAGGTGCTCTCCTGAAATATGTATCAGGATAAACAGTTCCCAAAAGGGTGCATGAAGAATGAGGGTATTTGATGAGAGCTGAAAAAGGGAGGAATAGTTACCAGGACCAAATAATCATGGTTAAAAAGTTATTTCTTAACACACACACCTCATCTTAAATCTCTTTTCAATGCAAATGCAATGAATGGAGCACAGAACATTTGAGATGCGCTTTGTTTGCAAACACAGCTCTCTATTGTCCAGAAACAAGAACCTAAAGCCTGACTTCCATCATCACACATACAGATTTCTGCCACAGAATCATCAAGTTTGACTTCAGTTATTTGCATCTTAGTCACCTCAGTGCTTCTTACTGTTCCTCTTCATTCTGTTGATGGGATAAAGGATTATTTACCTTTCTTCTGTTCTTTCATGAACTTCATCCACAATAATGTGTGTGACTCCCTGCAAAGTTAGATCTCCTTCCAGCCTTCTCAGCAGCACACCAGTAGTGCAATACAACAGTCTGGTAGCTGAGGACTTGAATATATCAAGTGTTAATGCAGTTACTAACACAATAATATCACCCAATAATATATACTCATACATAAAGTTAACAAAAGCACAATGTATTTGGTGGACATTGTTTAATTTAACATAATGCAAAGAGTATGTGTTGCTGTAAAACATTCATTTCCAGCTGAGTGCCAGGTTTAACAGAAGGGGAACAAACAATTCTTTCTACAGACAATGCTGAAGATTTTTTCATAATAATCTTGATTAAAACTCTATGCATCTGTTCCTTACCATGAGGTATAACTATAGGGAATGAAAAAATCCAAATTAACTTTTCTTTTTCTAAGGAAGAGGCTGGGTGTAAACTCAGTTCTCTGTCCCAGGAATGATTCAGTGAATCATTCTTATTTATTGGCAAAAGCAATCAGCTGGAATACAGACTGAATTTTATTTCCAGGACAGCAGTTTAAATTCAACCCCCTCCCATTTTGACTGATTGAAGCTAAACAGTTTAGTCTCCAAGTGGAAACAAATAGAAACGCCTCATGAAAACTTCCAGAGGACAGAGGCATTGCTAAAGCTCTCAGACTTTCCAATTACTGCCTCAGCAGAGAGTGAAGTAACAGCACAAAACATTACTATACTCTCATGCTGTAAAGAGGATTGTGCAAGTTGGGAGGAGATAAAATAGAGGGGGAATATGCACTTGCTGATCTCAAATCCAGTGAACATCGAACAGATATTTTGCATGGCAGACATGCTCTAAACACCTTTTATTAGAACTAAATCAAAAACAACAACAACAAAAAAAACTCAACACACACCTTTACACTTTCTAATCGTATCTGATATCCAACAGTGCTCCCAATCCTTTCTGTTCTTTCTTTGGCTACACGTTCAGCCACAGAAATGGCAGAGATCCTGCGAGGCTGAGTACAGATGATGTTTGCAACTCTGCTTGGAGAGCCTTGCAATGAAGCATCCAAAATAAACTGAGGAATCTGAGTGGTTTTCCCACATCTGCATAAGAAAAACCAGAAATCAATAAAAACAAAAACAAACAAAACCCTAAGACTTTTATCTAAGAAAATTAAGATAACCTGATTCCACCTGAAATTTGTTTCATTATTCATACTGCATAAAAATTTGCCCAGGATTGCTGTCACTGGCCATAAATAGACCATGATCCTAATCTTTCCAGGACTTGGCTATGTTTCACACTCTTCTATGTATAGTTTGATGTATAAATTCTACACGGCAAATCACACTCTTACCCTGTCATGCCACTCACAACAAGAACTTGGTGGCTATTCAGCAAATCAAGAATGGTTTCCCTTTCTTGCCATGCAGGGAGCTTCTGCCTTTCCTGCAACATAGACTGGAAGTGCCTAGAAGACTGACACAAAAATAATTACAAAAAAGTTGGTACCTGCAGTTAGTCCTGTCCTAAGCTCATCAGTTTTAGAGGTTGTAAACAGTTCTTTCTGATCTTCTAAATTTCTGCATAAAATAACCTAGAGAATAATTTTATTGCATCAAGCTTGTCTATAAAGCAGAGCATAAGGATGTTACCCAGAAAGCCAGCTGAACTTCAATTTCAATATTTGGCCACATTCTGCTACTATATCACTCCTATATTCAATTTGCTGGTAAAGCTTGACATTTATTTTTCGTCTAAACTAATCTAAGAGCTGCAAGTGGCTTTAAGATGCCTAATGCATCTCTAATACAACTTGCTGCGGAATTACAGCTGCTGCTATTCTTAAAGGTATCCGATATATCTTTGTATAGTAGTAGTCTGAGCAATCGCCTACTAAAACATTTAATGTGACACTCAGATGAAAATTCCTTGATAAAAAATGCATTTAATTTTGCTTCTAATGCTCTAACAGTGACAAAACTCAGCTTTCCAAGAGACCAGGATTCCCTTCAGGTTGCTCAAAAACAGTGGAGACACCTGTCTCATGAGTTAGGGGTTCTGCATCTAAAACAAGATGCGTTTTGTTTGCAATAGACTATTAATAAATAAATAAAAACGAATTAGCCTATAATTCTTCTAAAAGATCTTCCATTGCATGTTTCATTCTTTACCAGAAGCAGTTTGCAGATGCTAGAAGCATTGTTTGCTGAACTACTGTAGGACAAGCAGCTTAGCAGTAAGAACATAACCAGAGTTGAACAGAGCTGTTTTGACAGAGAATCTGTTGTTTAAATATATTCGTCTCTAAAGTAAGCTTGAAAACACACACTCTTTTCTGTGTACTGTACCTTTTTCAGCCGAAATTGCTTGCAGATTTTAACATTTTCATTATACAAAGACTTTGTCTGCATATCATACTTTCTGGACAGCTTTTTTTTGAGGTTTACATAACTCTCATTCTCCACAATAACTTGTTCAGGTTCTTCTTCCTCCTCCTCCTCCTCCTCTGCCATCTCCTCTTCCTTCTGCGGCTCTGACACTACACAGACTCCAGAGAGAGAATGCAGTTATCATATCACCACAGCAAATGACCAGTCTCAGCACTGTATAAAAATCAGAAAAGTGCATGGTCCAGGAGCATCTCAATAGAAAAGCCTGTTATATTAGACCTGGGGATGCGCAGGACTGGTTTCGATATGCATTTAGCTCAACACTACCTGGAAACCCCCCCATTAAACAAGCCACCACTTCTCCAATTCCAGCCCCTGCAGCAGCTCTGCGCTTTGTAGTATCGTTGTTTGGGTGGCCATATGGTGAGCCAGCGTGATTAACTGGTTTGACTACAAAACAAAACAAAACAGAAAAAGCCTTCATCATGTTTTTCTTCTGCTTTAACTTCCCTGTCCAATCCATCACACAACCACTTGAACGCAGCACAAGACTGTGATAGCACTGCCAGTTTAAATGAATTAACAATTTTAACAATTGTTAACAAGTTTAAGCCACTGTGAAATACTTGTAAATCAAGGCTAAAACTGGACCAGCTACTTCAGCGCCTACTTCCTGACAGTTTAACTGGGATTTACTCACACAGTGAGCCAGTCCTCAAAAGTTTTGAGGCTGTATTTACAAAATCAAGAAGATTTCATAACATAAAAAAAAATTACTTGAAACCTCTATTCAGTTTCAGTTTCTGGAACCAAGCTACCTTTCTATAAAGATATTTAAGATAATATCAGCTCTTTGACTATAATAAAGAAAAGGTTGTCGGCATTTAGGTGCTCTAAAATGTAATGCATTTATTCTTGCAAACTTTCTTCAATAAAGCCTGTCTTAGGTAAGACAGCTTTGGAAGTGAGAGCTAGGAGGTCATCTATATCATGTAGCTGCTGTCATCCTGCCATAAATAACAGGGGGCCTCAACTCTCCCAGTGCAAAATCAACCTAGTTGTACTTGCACATGGAAGAAAGATGATAACATGAGAAATGGAAACATTCTAGACCCGCTTAAAACATTTACTTTACATACTTAATTTAGAGAACAGGCTAGTTTTGTTTTGTTTTTCAATTTCTTAAAGTTTCAGAACCAGTGATTAGCAGAAGTACCAAAGCTTACAGACAGCCTTTCCCAAACTCTTCCAGGTACAGGTGTGTAGTATTTTGGGGTTTCTAGCAATTGTCTGGAAACAGGTCTCATTCATTCCACAAACCAGAACTCAGTAACACCGCGCTCCCTTAACACAGCTCTCACAAGCAGAAAACCTCTCTGCTGTCGCACTAGTAAGGAAAGGACTTCTCAAGGCATGGACAGATTAAGGACATGGCTTGCTGCAGGACCATAACCAATAGAAATAGATTTGGAACAAACGCCTGAATTGTGCTCTCTTCCTCCTCTTATTTTTTAACCTCTTGACTACCCTCTAGCCAGAAGTGCTAGAGGAAAACTTGGTGTACCTTCCGACACCTGATTTGAGCCAGACGAACTATCTGTCAGCAGTCTTCCTGAAGGCACTGCCTGCAGGGACAGAGGAGGAACACTGTACTTGTGGTGAGTATTTTTAAGCATCTTGCATATTTCCAATTCATCTTCTAAGGAAGTCACTAATGTGTACACCACCGGTTCGCTAGACTCTGCAGCTACCAAGGCTTTCCCAAAGAGGAATTCAGCAATGTGCAAACGACAAGCAAGAGGTAGATTCTCATTCGTCGAATAAAATGCCACAAGAGGTGCCTGGAGTGGGTACTTATTTTCCTCAGGAAATCTTATTTCAAGTTCATACATGGGAGAATCATCGCTGTTAGGTCTGAGATGAGCCTCATCCGCACAGCTTTTTGCTGGTCTTACGGGATGATGTGAAGGAATTTCATGCCTGAATCTGCATTTTGAACCAAACCTGCAGCTTCCTTGGAGGTAAAATTTACATGTTTCTTGTGAGGTCTGCTTTGCCGAGTCTCTAGTAGAGCTGTCCTTTTGTTTTGATTTGTTCAGGCTACTCGTAAGGTACTCCAGTTCCAAACCAAATGTCCAAACTCGGTTTTGAATTCTTTCTACAAATTTTTGTCCATAGATTGACCGGAGCACAAAAGCTTCTTCTTGTCTCTGTTCTAAACATTCTTCTCGACTGGCCTGGGCAGCTGCTGCAGAAACCTGCACCTTCTCTCCATATCTTTCCGCAAAGCACTGTGACAACAAACACTCCAATGATGCCCCAATATTACCATTGCAGGATCTCAGCACTGTCCTGCAACGTTCCTTGTCAAAACCATACCTGCAACAAAAAATAGCAAACGTAACAAAAGATGAAAGACAGAGACTTGTGGAAGAAAAATAATCATAGATCTGTTTGATTAGGCTTACAGTAAGGACCTGGGTATAACATGAGATACTAATCTACTGCAAGAATGCCAATGTACATGCTATTTTAAACGACCACAGCTGACAGCAGGTTTTGCTTTCTGTGTCAGTCTGTTGTTTAGAAGGTGACAAATTATGTTACATGGCAACTGACACCTCTGAACGCAACAGGGTTAGATTTCCAGTTGCAGCCCTATTTTAAATTCATCTAGCTGAAGATTAAATTCGTAGGACATACAATACTGTTAGTTCTGCACATGCAACTTCCCTGGAACCAGGAGGAATCCCAGTCTCCAGGGACTCATAGTATTGAACCTAGAGTGATTTATATCTTCGGCACACAAAGTATACATTGTGAAAAGCATCACCTGGACAGTTTATGCACAGCAAACAGAGACACCTCACTTTCCACAATTTTGTGTTCAGGTAGTTCAGCAGAAGACCCTGGAGTTATGTCAGAAACTTCTTGATCTGTAGACCAGTATTGCTCATCATCAAGATAATCAGGTTCATCATCATCTTCATCAGAATCAGCTGCTCTGATTAAAAACAAAAAGTTATTAAATTTTAAAATAAAACAGAATTATATTGCTGATAGGACAAAAAATAAGTGCTATTCATGTAAAGGAAGAATGGTATTGCCCCTTCCCCCAAGTTAATATTGTAGAGGAAACAAAAGCAGACTCAAAAAAAAAAAAAAGATTTGTGATCAAGTTAAAAGTTAATGTGGAAAAAGTCTGTTTTAATTTCTAACTGCATGCTCATCTAGAAGAGCTGGAAATAGTGTCTCTATTTAAACTAACTCTGATTCAGGTGCCAGCTCCTGCCCTTGAAGCTCTCGAAGAAGTTCTTTCACTCTTCTCTGGTTCTCTGACGTCATGTGTATAGTCTGCAGAGGCATTCTGGCTTCTGCTCTTTGCCTTGCTTGCCCTCCTCTTCTGGCAGGGGCACTCAGTCTACAAATCAAAATAAGACAAAACTTTTATTTGCATCGACTTTTATTTGCCTATCGGAAATGATGTCTGGAACACATAAAGCAAAACTTTAGGACCAACTCCTCTATGTCAAAAAAAAGAAAAAAACACAATAACACTCTTCTGTCATCTAAAGAACATTCAGTTGGGTTCACCTTTACATGATCAGGACACTTGAATGTCTATCTGTGTGTGTGTGTGTGTGTGTGTGTGTGTGTGGATATACACATATATATATATATATGCATGCATCCCATGCCAAGCCCACACTGAGTTCATAAATGCTTTTCTAGTTAAGGGTGGGCTTATACTACAGTACAATCAAGTATTTCTGGGCTTGATTGGCTACAGGATATTTGACGTTAAAAAAAAAAAAAATCAAAACTGCTTATTTTTCATGGTCCAACTTCTATGTTCTAACCCCCCAAAAATGATTATCCTGTGTTTGTCAGTGCCTTCTGATCAAAGATGTTCTGAAATGGCTTTTCAGACATGAGAATTAACAGAGATACTCAAATCTTAAAAAAAAACTCTGCAAAGAAAAAAAACCACTCTTCCATAGCTACAACATATTAACCTCACTTATTTGAACAAACATGCAAATGTAGCTTTGTATCACAACAGCTTTAGAAGGAAATGTATGCACCCTTTTGCACTTCTGTACATTCAAAGATACCCAAAACCCAGGTCCATGATATCCCACACTCTTTTGCAGCAAAGAGGCTTAAACTAATGGAAAGTCCTGGATTCCTACCGTGTTTGCTCAAAGAGACAAAAATCATCTCCATCATCCCAAATCTTTGTGGAGCATTTCCTATTCCCACCAAGTTGAGACTTGTTTGAACGGCTGTTGCCTCCTCCTCCTCCTCTGCCTCCTCCTCTACTTCTGTCACCTCCTCGCCCTCTTCCTCCTCCTCTGTTGGGCCTTCCTCTTCTCTTCCCTGCCGAACTCATATTCTTGTGCTGAGGAAGAAAAAAAAAACGCACCCGAGTCGGGAACGTGGTTCAGCCCATCCCAGGGCCCTCGCCACGTTACCCGCGCTCCCACATGACAAGAGGGGATCCCCTCTCGCATTGCACTTATTGACCCATCTTGTCCTCCTTTCGTTTAAAGCCGCGAGTGACACCACCACAACACTAACGTCAGCCCCGCGACCCCCGGCCTGCCCTTCCTCCCCCGGCCCAGGCCCCGCTCTTCCTCCCTGCGACCCCCGGCCTGCCCTTCCTCCCCCGGCCCAGGCCCAGGCCCCGCTCTTCCTCCCTGCGACCCCCGGCCTGCCCTTCCTCCCCCGGCCCAGGCCGCGCTCTTCCTCCCTGCGACCCCCGGCCTGCCCTTCCTCCCCCGGCCCAGACCCCGCTCTTCCTCCCCGCGCACCTACCGCTCTCCCGCTCTCCCAGCTCTCCTTACGCCGCACCGGCTGACCCGGAAGTGTCCGAGGTCCCCTTCCGGGCCGCCGTCTCCCTAGTAACCGCACACCCTTCCTCCTGGCAACCGTGACCGGTAACATGCCCCGCCCCGAGGCGGGTGGGATGAACACGCCGTTAAAATGGACAACGCCCGTGTTTCCATCCCTTTTCCCACAGATGCGGCGGTTTTTAATGTGTCCTTCGTCTTCCCCAACAAGGACACTTACGGTAAGGCAGGGAGGCTGCCCCCCCCCCCCCCCCCC
>PTEX01000117.1:1987514-2077886 GCA_003342815.1 Eudromia elegans | reverse complement strand
TGAGACCTGGCTTGTTTTTTTTATTGTTATTATTTTATTATCATTATTTTCTACCTCCCCTTTTTTCTCCTCTTTTTCCTATTTCTTTTTTTTTTTCCCCTTTCCTTTTCCCTCCTTTCTCTCTCCTACAGAAGGGCAGTGTGCCAGGACACCTGAGGGCACCCTGCAGCGGAGCGGGCACGGCGTGCACACCAGCCCCAGCGGCCTCACCTATGTTGGCAACTGGGAAGGGGACAAGGTAACAAGGGGACAAGGTAACCCTGCTTGGTACCAAAAGGAAGCAATACTGTCAATATAAATACTAACGCTTTCCTGTGTGCTCCATCTCTCATTAAATGTAGATGAATGGTAAAGGAAGGCTCGAACATCCTTCTGGGGCAGTTTATGAAGGCGAGTTCAAAGACAACATGTTTCACGGAGCAGGAACCTACACATTTCCAAATGGAGCAAAATACATTGGGCCGTTCAATGAAAACAAGTAGGTTTAAAGTTGAAGAGTCACAAAGTCTCTTTCAGCTTACTTGATCCTCAGGGACCTCAAAACACGACAAGGACTATGATGCTATTCCTGCACAGGTTACATGCTAGGAAGATGGTGTAAATGTATCTCTGCAAAGGAAGAACTATGTAGCTTGGCTTTTAATCACGTGCTTCACAAGTCTTCCTAGCCTCTTGCTCAAAACTTATATAGGCTACCTTGTGGGAAGAAAATTAAGGCAGGTCTAGAGTGTGAACTTTCGGATTCTTGGTAATTGATCCAGATGGTGCACATGTTACCACGCTACCACAAACACACTGCATTCTTCATTAACAGACTGGATTTCTGCTCTTGCAGGCTGGAAGGCGAAGGAGAATTTATAGATGAAAAAGGAGTGGAGTGGTGCGGCGTGTTTCATCACACAGCAGCAGTTGGACTGAAGCAGAAGCTGAAAACGTAGCTATTTGGCACTAATAGTACCACAGATTTAGGGCAAATCTTCGTGTGCGTTCTGGGTTCAAACAGCTGTGAGCAGTTTTCAGTAGACACTCATTTCATTTGTTTATTAAAAATAACTTCTTAAGATGCATATCACTAGAAACTAGAATGAGCAGTTATTTTTATTTTCAGTTTGAATGGATGAAATATTCCAACTGAAAACCTTTAAGAAAGGTGAATTTATAAGTGCAGAAGTTAATGACTTTTTTTCTTGTTTGTCCAAGGATGTTTTTTTTTTTTTCTCCGTGGGTTTCTCATGTCCAAGGATTTTTTTTTTCTCTGTGGGTTTCTCAAAATGAAGCTTGAAAAAAATCAGCAAATGAAGCCTAATTTCTGCTCGACTCATGTAAGTTTCCCAGAGAAACAGACCTCTGCCCACAGAAACCTTTGTCGACACAGTGCTCAAACGATGAACTTGGACAGATTGGAGAGCTGGGCGGAGAGGAACATCATGAGGTTCAACAAGGACAAGTGCAGGGTCCTGCACTTAGGGAGGACTAACCCCAGGCACCAGTACAGGCTAGAGGCTGATCTGCTGGAAAGCAGTTCCGAGGAGAGGAATTTGAGAGTCCTGGTTGACAACACGTTATCCATTAGCCAGCAATGTGCCCTTGTGGCCAAGAAGGACGGTGGGATCCTGGCCTGCGTCAGGAGGAGCATTGCCAGCAGATTGAGGGAAGGGATCCTGCCCCTCTACTCAGCTCTGGTGAGGCCACACCTGGAGTATTGGGGGCAGTTCTGGGCTCCTCAGTGCAGGAGGGACGTGGAGCTCCTAGAGAGGGTTCAGCGACGAGTGACCACGATGATCGAGAGACTGGAGCACCTACCATATGAGGAGAGCTTAAACGAGCTGGTCCTGTTTAGCCTAGAGCAGGATGAGAGGGGATCTAATGAATGTGTACAAATTCCTGCAGTATGACTGTAGGGAGGAGGGGGCTAAACTGTTGTCCATAGTGGACGGTGATAGGACAAGGGGCAATAGTTTTAAACTAAAACACAGGAAGTTTCATCTCCAGGTGAGAATGAACTTCTTTCCTGTGAGGGTGACAGACCCTGGAACGGGCTGCCCAGAGAGGCTGTGGAGGCTTCTTCTCTGGAGATCTTCAAAATCTGCCTGGATGCCACCTTGTGCCATGCGCTCTGAGTGTCCCTGCTGGAGCAGGGGGGTTGGACTGGATGATCTCCAGAGGTCCCTTCCAAAGCGTCTGTGATTCTGTGATGATGTTTCCAGTAAGGCTGATTTGGCAGAGCAGGAGTCAGCACAGAGAGCAGAGGCAGTTGTAGTCTTTCAATTCCTTCTACCAGGGCAAGCCCGTAACCCTCTAGTTTCAGCAGTAGCCCACTGCAAGACTTTTCTTTGTCGTGTACCAAAGTACCTTTTCTGTGGAAGAGAAAAAGAATGGGAGAACACACATGGACAGCTGATCACTGCCCCTATCCAAAGAGCTAATACAGGAACAAATCCATTTCTATTTTTGTTTAGGTTTGGTCATCAAAAGTCTCTTTTCTCCATGTATCCTATTTTACAAAGTAGGAAAAAATGCTTTTCTAGTAAGAAAAGTACTAAGAAAATCAACAGTTCTGATAGGAGAAAAAAAGTACATTTTGAGCCTTTGCTCGCTAGATGTTTAACAGAGTTTTAGTAAGTAACTAGTCTTGTAGTCTTGTCTCTATTTGCAGACATGGTATCCAAGTGCTATTCCTTCAGATTTGCCTTCAAATATTCCTCTCATTTTGTTAAGATACGGGGGTGGGGGGGAATCAGAAAATCCCCCCTCCATGCCCATCCTCAGCCAGTGCAAGAGGTGACATTAACAGGTCCTTAAATTCACCAGAAGGTAATGGGTGTGAAAAAGGCTTAGCTGCCAGGTGCCACCCCTTGCTAACGAACATCATTGGCTGGGCCTGCTACTGTCCTTAGCTGTAGCAACAGCCTGGGCACAGAGAAGACAGGGGAGAAGAAAGCTAGAGGAGCAAAATGCCACATGCCAGTGATACCTCTGTGACCATCCAAGTTCATCCAAGCGAATGGCCTTGTAGCCAAGAATAAGTATGCCTAATATTTTGCTTTGATGAAAGTTTCTCAGATACACAAAAACATCCCTTCTGCTGTCAGAAACCATTCTGAAGGTTTAGAGAGTCTGGGGGTTTCTTAGCAAAATGCAAAAACACACCATCGGATCACCGTAACATACGAGCCATCAGAAACAGAGCAGCTCATCAATCATTTGGCTATGTAACTCCTCTCAGCGCTTTTGTAGCTGCCTGTAGGAAAGTCTCTATTTGAAATTATTTCTTCCTAAACCAGAGAAACTACCTCCTTCCCTGCCTCCGCCCCAGCTGAAACTGTTTGTCAAATTGGTAGGTATTTTTGACCTACCAAAAATGCATTTTACAGCAAATAGCTTCTTCATACTAATCATTTTAGTTCACTTCTGGTTTACTCCTGAAGTAGCAAGCTCCAAAAAAGAACGTGTCCTCTGTTGCAAGTCCTTGACTTCAGGGGCAGTGGCACTTTCTGCAGCACCCTGCTAATCCAGAGCCCTGTCCTTCCAGCTCTGGGCTCTGCAGCCTCACATTTTTATCTGGGATGCACAGTAATTACACTGAATTAGGCTACGTCATTTTGCATTTCAAGATTTCTGCCTGACAGGTATCTTTAAAGCAGGTCTTTCAGTGAGAAATTCTTCTCCCTTTTGCTATTTTACCTGTTCTTCTGTCTTTCTCTTTTGGAGTGACTCTCTAAGCTAGCATCTACCTTTTCCAAGTGCTCTTGGCCTTGGGTGACATGCCTTCTCCCCACATCTTCTTGAAACTCTTTGAACCTAAGCAAAGAAATTAAATGGGTGCTCAGTGCTGCTGCCTTCAACTCACTCACCTCCCTCAAGCCCCCTGATTTGGACGAGGGAGGTGTCGTCCTGGCCCTGGCAGTGCCAGGAGACTGAGGGTGCCAAGGACGGCAGGGAGGAGCCAGTCCCACACCCTGTCCCCCGCCACAGGCTGC
The DNA here is from genome assembly GCA_003342815.1 of Eudromia elegans. Classification (NCBI taxonomy): domain Eukaryota; kingdom Metazoa; phylum Chordata; class Aves; order Tinamiformes; family Tinamidae; genus Eudromia; species Eudromia elegans. Next base: position 2,073,906 of record PTEX01000117.1, on the reverse strand, counting down.
CTCACGTGTGTGCCACAGGAGGTACTTAACAGCCACTGAGCCCAGCGAGGCAGCGCACACCACACCAGCAGCCGGCTCACGCCATACGTCCCCCTCTGCCCATCGCTTTGTGAGACCTTCCTTTGCAGTAATGTGCAAGTCCAATTAAAAAAGAAGGAAAGTTGGTATCGTCTCCTTCCAAGTGCACGGTCCTTTTTTTTTTTTTTTTTTTGGCATGAGGATGCAAGGATATGACCTGAAGATTACATAATTAGAAGGTATTTGTTATGCTTGCATTTCAAAGCAGTGATTAGCATGTGACAGTCCCATCCTGGGAAACGCCAAGCAACCATTGCTCTCCTTTCTCTCCTCTCGCACAGTACTAATTCCCAGCTCTGGCAACTGCCTGCACTGACTGATCTTCAGCTAGCCTGGGGTAAGTTCATTATGCACTTGACATGAAAACTGGGATTAATAATACTGTTTTTCACATTACTAGAAAAAAATAGAACGGTAGCTATTAAATGTTGCATGTACAGTATGTAAGATTATATTTAAGTTGATTTTTAGCATCTTCAGTGCCCACAGTTATTTCTGGCTAATTTCTTCTAAGAGTGCATGGAGGTCTAGCTTCTTAGTGATGTGCTGGAGAATTTTGTGAGGCTACATTCATCTCTAAAATACCACGTTAAAAAAAAGCTTTTAAGAGCTAATTGAGGTCTCATGCTCACTTGAAGTATCTGGGTGACAATGTATTAGAATTAGCCGGAGATAAAGCGTGAGCCTTTAAGAGCAAATCACCAATTTTTGTCTGTCTGTGGACTGGGAGTATTTAGACAGACGGCAACCTCAGCTGGCAAGGTTGGAAGATGATAACCAGGAAGACTGCGAGGGAGTACTTAGGAAAGTACTGTGGCTGTTTAATAGCTGAAGGAGCAAAAGTGTGTTCAGGTTCTCCTACATTTTTATTCCCTCCCTGGTTTCAGAAACAAAATGGGATGTCAGAAACACAAACAAATCGTAACTGCTGCCCATTCAGGCTAGGCTGTAAATGCTTTACCTAACTTTTTCATGCTGGTGCTTGGGGAATTTGGTGTTTTTAACAAGCAACCCTGTAAACAGGTTATTACTATTTCTGTCTGGAAGCACTGGAAAGCTGACCATCGTCACACAAAGCTTGTGCAGGCTTTGGGACCTGCCTGCTCTCCCAGTCCCCCTGGCCACACTCTGGGGCCAGCTGCCTGTAGAAGGTGCCAAGGCAATGTTTTTACACTGGACACGGGTGGCTAGGGACATAAAGATCACTGATGGCAGAAGTGCCACTTGGTTTTGGTTCTTGGGTTCAGCAGATTTGGGTACAGGAGGAAAGATGAGGACAAAAAGGGAAATGCTTCTTTTAGCCACAGGGGAAGGAAACCTGGTGGTGGCTTTAATGAGCGCAGTGGATCTTCTGGACTTCACTCTGGAGACGCTGGCATTGATGAGAACCGTAGGAAGGCAAATAGGAGCTTTAATTCTCAGCTCTGAAGAGAAAAGTATGCCTTCCATTTCCTGTTGTCCCTAAAGCAGAGGGGCTGTGGGCTCCAGTGACAGGTCCAGGCAGTCTGCTGCTGACTGCGCGCTGAGCCTGTAATGCAGAGGAGCTTGCAGAGGAACAGTAATAACATCTCTGGAGTGACTTGTTGAGGAAACTACCCCATTGTAATTGGCAGGTGAGGCAAACCTGGATTGGCTGCAGGTGGTTTAGGAAAGCAACCATGTAGAGGGCACACAAGGCTTGTTGTATAGCATGCTCGCATAAATGCCTGTGCATGTGGGAAGGGGGTTAGGGTATTTGCTCAGGAGTGAGAAAATAAACAATCTTCAGAGCTCTGGAGCGCCCAGAGAGGTATCTCAGTGTGGCACATATTCAAACCTTGCCTTGACACAAACTTGAGCGATTCTGATCTATCTTTGCCCGAGCCCTGCTTTGAACAGAGAAGTGGCCTGGACACCTTTAGGGACCCCTGCTCACCCAAACCCTGCCATGAGCCCACGATTTTTGTTCATTGCCAACAGAGGCAGGATTTGAACCAGCAGGCCATGTATGGGCTCTCGGGGCCAATGCTAGCCTTGTTTTCCAAATCAATCTTGTAACTTTTGGGAAGAAGTAAGTCAAACACTTACCAGTGAACTCAGACTGACTGAAACACTCGCCCTCCGTGAAGACAATGTTAACAGCTTCCCCACTGGCCCTTGTAGGTATGGCAGGATAAGCACTCGATGCAACATTTTTGGAGCTGGCCCAAACCACAGCGAGGTGCACCTTTTGTTTTAGTGCTGCACAAGGACTGGCTAGTTCTGCTCCATATATTTGATAATTCTGAAGAACTAGGGACAGGTAGGCAGTGTACAGAGAGAGAGTACAGAGAGAATCTCTAAATGCCGGCAAGAAGCCAGTGTAATCCAGTTATTCAATGTAATGAAGAACTACAGGGTGACTCAGGAAATGGCAGGCTGCAGCTAAAGGACACATGAAAGACAGCTGCTCCAGAGCAACTGTAAGATTTTGGGACCCACTTAACCAAGGTCAAGCTCCTTGGCAGCACAGTCACATAGCAGAGCTCTTGGTGGTGCGGGTGCAGGAGGGGACCACGGCCTCCCCAATGTCCCAGTTCCAAAGCCTTGCTCCTGAGCTCTGCGGAGGACAGAGACCACGCTCGCGTCACCTCTGTCTGCCCAAGTGGGATGTGGAAGCTTCTTGCTTAGCTGCGTAGGTATTGATTAGAGTCCTCACTATAAAGAAAAGTTACTGCACAACCCAGGAGGCAAGATACAATGCAGAGGGGGTCCCTCCCAGTCCTCTGTGACATAGCTCAGAAGTGCGGGAAAATAGAACAAGGTCATGAACTACTAAAGGCACTCCTTACACAAGTATCACTTCTCTCATTAAAATTCCACATAGGTTTTTATCCTCATTGGACGGATTTATACATCTGTGTTTTGGGAGGCCAAATCCCTTCTGCTGGATTCAAAAGGCTGCCCGTTAGTGGCTGTAGCAGACTAGAGAGCGGGATGTCCACCTGGGAGCAGCTCCTTTGCTACGCTGCCCCTCACAAGGACATGTGGGGCCTGAGGGTCCTGGCATGTGCTCGCTCTGTTGTCCCAGCACCCTGAATTGCCTGCAGTGAGGCTGAAGGCAGAGCTTGGGAAGATGTGTCAGGTAGAGGTGCCTGCAAAAACAGGACCTAGACAAAGACATGAGCATTTTGAGGTTTCAGTCACCTGAGAAGAGCTGGTCTAAGTGACCAAGTAGATAATGCTCTGTAGAATTGAACCGTGCTTTATTCTGGCTTTTCTTCACTTTGGGTGACCAAAACTGCAGCCTGTTTCCGCATAGTTTTCTCACAGGTTACAGTCTCCTCACTCCCCAGTTTAAACCACAGAGCAGTATAGGTTGGAGTTGTTTTATTTCCTGTGTTTGGAAGTTTAAAAAAAAAAAGTGAATGGAAATAGTCTTCTCCATCCCTCCTCAGCACTAAGCAGAGTTTCCATTTTTCCTCCCCCTCCATGAAGGCATCAACAGTTGAGTGTGAACGTCTATGATGCTCACTAAGCAAAATGCCATCCCTAGAGCCCCAGCGACTATGTGGCTAGCTAACATTGCCCTTCAATTGAGGGTCGATGCTGCTGTTCCCATCGCAGAGAGCCCTGTCCTGGCGCAGCCCAGCTGGCCACTCCTTGCTGGCAGAACCAGGGGCTGCACCCAAAACAGTCTGACTGGACCTCTTACCAGCTGAGTCCCAGAAACACACTGGTTCAGCCTGAGAAGCAGAAATGGCTTGATGGTCCTGCCCTAATTCTTCTGCAAAATCTAAACTTTTAGGAAACATAGAAGCCAAAAATAGCTTTATCTGTTCCCATCACCAAATTGTGCCCTTTGCACGCCAGAGCTGCTGGGTGGTTGTCTCCCCACTTGGCACCCACTATCAGTCCCACCAAATGCCTGTGCAGAGAATGGGCACGGCATCTTGTGAAGATGAGAGGTGGGAATATCACACTGGAGATATATGGGTTCCCAGAACAGTTTATAACATGGACAGTAAAATTATAAAAATATTTAAAATAAGCTATTCAGCTGGCATAGTTAATAGTATATACATATAATTGATTTCATACTAATTGATGACTGATGACATTATTAGTTAACAGTTACAGATACATAATGGTGTTATTATCATAACTGGTATAGATAAAGGCAGAAATGGTAAAAAAAATGTATATTTTGGTTAAAAAGAAAAAAAATACATAAATCTCTGCCCAAAGCCATTTTCCACTAAACCCTAAATCGCTCCAGCACCATGCTGCAAGCCTTCATCAGTCCAAGTTGTACCTCAGGCACACCAGCGCTGCGACAGCAGTGCTGGTCCTGCTTTGCCCCAAGTGGCACCACTCCCTGCTGTCCAGCCCTGATCTCAGAGGCACTGATGGCTTCTCCACCTGCTTTACTGGGGACTTCATTCATGGCAAACTCCAGAAAGAGAAGGTCCCCAAGCTGATGTGCTGACTGTGACTGATGCAACTGCTTTTGCAGCATTTCCTAAAGCCACACTGGGCTTTTCTTGCATCTCTCCAGCAAGCACCTCTTTAATCCCAGGTGACCTCCTCTGTTCCTGCATCCTCCAAAATATGGCCCTGGGCTTCTCTGAACCACCACATCCTTCCTGGCTGAGCTGTGTCAGCAGAGCTCTGCAGCGTAATTGCACCGACGCCTCCAACTCCATTAGCAAAGCTACCAAAACCTCACATCTATCAGATGTGCCTTGGGCATATCTGTCAAATAGCAATGGAGGCGGGGGCACCATTTTAGATCCCTAGATCACCTCTGGTTTCCTAGTAAAACTTAATAAAAGCAGGCTTGAATTAAAACCTAGGGAGTGGTAGAGTGGACGTGGGGCAGTGCCCATGCTTGTAAGAGAAGTGAATTGGTGCCATCTTGTTTTTTCCAGAGCTCCTTCCTGCATCATTATTCAGGCATTAGGTAAAGATTGTTCCCAGATTGTTCCCTACCCTCTTACCAGACTCATAAAATGCTTTACCAAGAGAGTGACTTAGGCACAGTGCCATGCTCAGCCAGCCTGGGTTTTCAGAGAGGCCGTATCCCCACACATCTGGGTGCCTTGCAGTGTGCCTTTGCCTCTGAAAATTACGCAATAGACAGAGAAAGTAGATGTGAGACTGGAAGTGCCCACTGGATCACACAGCAGCACTGGGAAGGTAGTCTATCTTTGGCCCAAACATATGTTTGAGGGACAGTCTGGGTGATCAGTTGCATACCAAAAGGTCTTTGATCCAGAGCACCCATGCAAGATGCTCGTATGCTTCTGACTGCTAAAAATACGTCTTGTTTTGCTTCTGTGTTCAGACATGAAGTGTCTTGCTGAGCAAAGAATCTCTGTGGGGTTACATAGCCCCTCTTACACAACAGCCCACATCAGCGCACACGGTCCTTGACTAGGAGAAAAGTGTACTTGCAGGCTGCTCTACTTGTGGGGGCACTGTGGGCCCGAGCAAATCTTTAGGGTGCTTTGTTCCCTCTCAAATCCCTCCTCTGCCTGTTTTCTGCACTTGGAGCAGTACTCAGCTGCACTCCGCTAAGTAAACCCTTTCTGCATCTTTCTGCACTCAGGGTTCAGGCCATCTGACCCAGCGCAGGGCTCGCATGTGGGCAGCTCAAAACCATGGGATGTTCCCAGTGACCAGCCAGAGCCCTCCAGAGTGAGGACAGGAGTCCCTGCGAGGACGCATACCCTATAGCAGCCATGGACTCAAACAAACAAGAAGGTAAAGCATCATCTTATTTCACTTGCTGGTGGTACAGGGAGGAAGAAAGCCACTCTCGTATGACCTGTCAGCCCCATGAGAGCACCTCTGAGCTGTGGCAGAACCAGTTGGGCTTTGCAAATGTTCCCTGCCTTTAGTTTGGTAGAGACATTTGGGATTTGAAGTTTTTACTTCTTATTAAAAACAAAACACCTCTCTTTTTCCCTGTGGAAAATAATCCTGTATGGCATATAATGTGCCAGATAGGAAATTACTCCTCCTCTCTTGCCTGGGACCCACCTCTTCTTTGGGATCTACAAACTTCATACTGTCAAAAATAACATCTTACAGAAAGGCATGGTGAAGATCTGCCTTTCTCCCACTTGCTCCATCACTAGAGGTTACGGCTCATGTCAGTACCCCAAACCAGAGCACTACACTGACACCACAGACACCACACAGCAGCACTTCCACCAAGTTGAGGAGCTCCTGAAGCTATGAAGAACAGGGGGAGCAGCCTTTACCATTGCCCATGATTATCAATTCAACAGAAACCCTTCCTGTTCAGACTCTCACCTTCCATCTTAAAAGATGCTCGGTGGTGCCTATGTTCAGTTACAGCGCAAGAATCCAAGGAGTTAATTTCTATCTTATTATTATTATTCTAATTTGACTAAATGTGGTCTGTGTATCTAGGCCCCTGCACAATAGCAAGTTGAAAAGGAAATTAACTTAAGGATTTTTTCCAATTAATTGGTATGCCCCCACGGGCTGCAGATGCTTGCTGCAGAAATTGGATGGTAACCACAAAGCCCCTGCATCCCCGTGTGCAGCTCAGCAGCGATTTTATAAAGGTGATTGGGGTTTAGGCCAGGAAAACACAGGGTTCAGAGAGTGCATCTGCTCACATGTGCAGGAATGGGAGGTAAAATCAAAGTAGCAGGGATCGTCTCTCCTCTCCTACCCTTTCTCAGAGGCCCTCTGCATTACAGATCACTTTGAAAAAACATCCAAAATAAATGTGAGGAGACTACAACTCTTCCTCCTCTGTCTTGCTTCTGCCTGACAAATCCAGCACTTCACAGAGCTCAGCATCCAACACTTTTAGCATTTGCAAAAACACTATCTCCCTGTCTTCCCAGCATCTATTTTGTATTGTGCTATTAACTGACAAACATGTCCTATTGCTCTTTTTGGGTCAGTCATTACCAACCCCCAGTAAAAGCCATTTACATCAGAGCAGACACATACCTCAAGGATTCTTCTTGATTTCAGAAGATCTTGATGGACTGGCTGTTTTCTCAAACCGCAAGTCTAGAAATCATGACCAATTTTCACCATCCAGGTCAAAAAGACAGTTGGCAGCCTGTGGGGTTGAGGAGAAAAAAAATACTGTAGGGCCAAAACCTGAATATAAAAACAAGTTGAGATGTAAAAAACACAGCATGGCCACTGGGGAAGGTTGGCTGACAGACTTCAAGCCTTAATGGCTGACAATGCTGGTCACTCAGTCTCTCCTCCTCTGCCTCAGTTTCCAGGAGTCACTAGGGAATTCACTCACATTCCTACAAACCAGGACAAATCCTAGAGACCAGAACAGGGCCAAGTTGTAGGTGCCTTTGGCAGTAACCCATATTGCCCCTCCAGGGCAGAGTAATCAGCACAGAGCTGCGCTTGGTAAAGCCCAGACTCCCAGGCTTCATCTTTCCACCGGTTAACTGGAGCAAAGTCTTCCCTAAACCCTTCCCAGAGCTCCACAGGTCTGAATTTCTGTGCTCGCAAAGATAAGACACTGGACCTCAAAGCCAGTGAGGACAAAAGTTGCTCAGCAGTCCCCAGAGTGGGATTGACAGTGCGAAAGGGAGGCAGCAAAAATCTCATATTGTGCAGGGACATTGCGAAGGGGAGGTGATAGAGCTGAGGAATTGGGTGGCGTGCTGCTTCCTGGGAGGCAGAGGCCAGGTAAGGAGCCTAACGTAGAGAAAAACACGGACAACGTTTTATCAATGATAACCAAACTGCAATTCCCTTCTAGTGCCAGGGAAGCATCCCCAGTGACAGTTTCTTTTGGATAATCGAAGGTTTCTGCACATATGAGACCATGCTAGAAGAGGAAAAAATAAACATATAGACATTTTTCCCCATCAAAAATCCAATAATACTTCGAGAGGATGTCTCTGCAGTGTTCAAATTACTTGTGCCAAACAGATCGAAGCTGCATGGTGAATGAACTCTTTCTTGGAAAGCCCATCTCCATTACAGAACATCATGTGGGATCACAAAGCCACCAAACAGAAAAACAAACAAAACCAAACAAACACACACACACACACCCCCCGAAAATCCAGGAATTTAAACTCATAAAAGGGTGCATTTTTTTGGTGTTCCAAAACACATGAATGCGGCTTGGAACCTGTTGTGACAAAATACAACATAGGATTTAAAACACACTGACTGGATCAGCCAGTTATAAAGATGATGAAAATATGTATGAGAGGATTAAAAAAATCACAATTTTATGAGAGAGACTAAACTGTAATGCTTCAGAGTAAAAAGACGTTAGTAAAAGCTGGTACATGGAAATGAACTATTCGGGGGGGAATTTGTTTATAATTGTCCATATAGAGTTTCTTTTCTCTTCATATAGATCAGCTTTGGCCAGGAACAAGGCAGCAAATGAGGTGAACATAAGGTCAGATTTAGCTGAGGCATTCCCATTTTATAACTGCAATTATTGTACAACCTATATAGCGTCCACATCTCCTAAATTGAGACTGGAAGCCTTTAGAAATGATTTCTAACTTGAGAGGGACTTCAAATCCTCTGTTGCAGTTATTTATAGAAACCCTAATAAGTCATTTTAATTGACTGAAGTTCTTTATTCCCACAGGAGAGACTGAAAGTGTGCCTGTGAGTAACCCTGCAACACAGATTTCCCAGGTAAAAATGAGCAAAATGCCCTGAATAACTCCATGAGTTTGAAGTGTTACTAATAGATAACCAGTAGTTAGAAAGCTGCTCCTGCTGGAAAAAAAAAAGAATATAGGCACTTAGAAGGAACATGGTAACCAAAATGTGCACACAGCATGAATAAATGTCATACACATCATTTCTTTGGCCTTATCTTAAAAGACATTCTAGTAAAACTGGTTGTATTTAGACAGGTGATCTGTGTGCTCTGCTAAGTAATTAGCTGGCATCATTAGCACTAATTAGAGATTGTCTATTTATTAGGCTGGAGGGAGATTACATGGCTGAGATCTTATGAGCTTTCAGACAAACTGTCCCAGAGCAAGGACGTGTTGTTTGACCTTAGGGGATCTTCTCCAGGAGGGAGCAAGTCTGCAGTTATCCCAATAGCTCCTGGGGTGCTACGGCCTGATACTCCAGTGCCAGCAGGCAGGCCAGAGCTTGGAGCCTTGCTGCATCGCTCTGCCTGGCTCCTCAGCTAGGAGTTCGGAAACACTGGCCTTGATTCCCCATGTTGGCCACAGAGCTCTGTGGCGATTCTTCTATGTGACATTTGTGCTGCAATTAGTCACCGTGAATGTGAAAGGTTGTCTATGTCACCGCCCAGGGAGACCCCTTGCGAGATGCAGAGTCTCAGTGTTTCCGTGATGCTGTTTCTTAGGCATTTCCAGATTGCAGGTAGCTCAAAAGACTTTTGAGCACTTTAAACCTTGATCCAGCTCGATCTGGAGCTGCACTCTGAGTAATATTTCCTTAACTAAAAAACTTGGCTGAGACCACCTTGGGCACCATTGCAACACTAATGCCCATAACTGCTTGCAAGTGCAACATGACAAGTGGTTGCAGATTTATTGCCTCTTGCCCATAACAGAGAATATAAAGCATCGCATTACCAAAGTAGTTTCCCTTGTCTTGTCATCTTTTCCCATCCAGACAGCTCTGAATAGGAGCTGCAACTGGGTCACCGAAGAAGCCAGTATAATAGGTTGAAGTGCCTGAAAAGCTCATAGGCTGTAGGGACAGTAGGGACAGGGAGGGGAAACCTTCCCCTCCAAAGGCGGGGTGCTGAGAACACTGTGAACACATACTGCTTTCCAGAAAAAAAAAAAGAAAAAAAAAAAAAAGCCAAATCTGAGATGTGGATGCCCTAAAGAATCCTTTCAATTCAATTTACCAGCTCAGTGTTCCTTTCTGCATTGGCAAGGTCCTAGGGACAAGGCAGTTATGAAAAAAAGACTTTGGAAAAGTGAAACAAGCTAAGAAGGGCACGTGCCTGCAGTTCCATTTAAATACCTCCACCCTTCTCCTTTGCCCTCACCCTGCTGCTCTTTCTTTATTCACACTGTCTTTGCTTTAAACATAAGACCAGGAAGCTGAATTTGCAGCTTTTTTCCTTCCCCTAGTAAAAGCATGCAACAAGCAACTTAGGAAAAGCGTTGGATTTTCTGTCAAATTAGCTTCAATCAATGCTACTCACAAGTTGCAAAACACAGTATTTCCTTACCTCCTTGGATCAGCCATATAGGAAGATACGCAAAGTGATGGATAGTAGACAAGCTGGAGGAAGCTGAGAAATAACACATTTTCAATGGCTGCACAACGACATTTCCTAGGCTTTTCCAGTTTGCAGGAAATTCAAGAGTTTTGAGCGCTTTAGACTTTCATCCAGTTCCACCTGGAGTTCCACTCAGAGTGCAACGTTTCCCTAGACTGGAAATCCTGGCTATTGGAAACCACCCTAGGCACCCCTTCTTCAAGGCCATAGGAGGTGCGGCTATTTAGCAGGATCTATTTATAATAGAAGAGTGATTTATCTGCAGTATTTGTTCATCACTTGCAGATAGGCAGCTGGTGCAGAACAGCTCATCTGTTGCAGAGCCCTATATGGCCTGACGGGCTGGTGCTGGGGCGGATATGTGCATAGTCATCCCCTGTAGCCATTATTTCTTCCATACAGACGTAGTCCCCTCTTCCATGGCGGGAAATGCTTGGTCCTCTTTCCAGATGGACTTCTACACACAATTGATGTTCTTATTGGGCAGAGGACACATTAGAGTCACAAGCAATTGCTTCTCATTGTCCTCCTGATCAGAGGCATGCAAAGAGGGGAGGAGAATTCTTCCTTCTTTAATGGGAAATTACTTGGTCTTGTCAGAGGTCTTATAGGCAGAGCTGAAAAACATCAGAGCAGCAGGTAAAATAAAAGTTAACAAGACATCATCTGTTACAGATGCACGGTGTTGGTTCCTACACTGCAGTGCTGTCAGGTTTGAGGAACACACTGCAAAGGCAGTTGGGTACTGAAATGTAGATTGTTTAGATTCTTAAAGGTATTTGTTTGGTTAGTTGGGGTTTTTTTTTGAACAAGACTTTCCCAGTTCTTGGACAGATTCTAAGGATTCCTTCTGACCATACAGACCCATTTACCTTCAAGGCATTAATTACTTCAAATTAATTTATTAAGGTATCTCCCTCTTCAGCTATTTGTTCTTATGAATAGGTGAGGCAAGAAAACGCATTACAGCTAAACTCTTGCCTAGTTTCCATGGCAGTATGAAATTAGTCTTTTTTGGTACAAGTTGCAAGACTTTCCAGGGGTCCACAAACCAGTGAGTTCTCTCTTCAGGCATGACGTAACCATGAGCAGACAGTTTGGCCAAATAAAAACAAAGTGTTTCTTCATGGTAGAAACCGAAGGGATTAAAGGATTTTTTTATTTTTTTCAGCTTATTAGAAATGAGCTCAAACTAAAATCTAGTGCTCTAGGACTATACGGTGCTCGGCAGGAGTTCAGAGAAAATGTGCTGCTTTTAAACCATTCCATTTGATTGGGGTCAGACCTTCATACACTGCCACAGGTGTATTTATGCTTCCTTTCTGTGCTACTAGCAATGAGGGCAGCTGAGAAGGAGGCTCTGGCAGGGCCCAGGTCTTCAGGTTTCAGCATTTCATGTCTGGCTGTACAAATCCTGGCAGATGCGGCTGACTAGGGTCACTGCTGCTTTCATCCACCAAAAGACAACAAAGAGAAATGAGTGTAGAAGATGTATTTCAGTGTCTGAAACATCCACTGCAAACTCCAGCTGCATACTGGGCACAACAGACCTAGGCTGGGATGCAGAGTTCTGTCCTGAGGAGTAGGCAGAGATAGTAAACTAGCACAGTGACTGGCAAAGCTAAGACTGGCCAACAGTGACCCTACAATAAGAAGTGACCGTGTGCCTTTAGAAACATCTGCTGAGATACAGAAGATACTTTAGTCCAGTCTCTAGTCCAAATCTTTCCTCCAGTTGCCCAAACTGCTTTCAAGGAGAGTTTCAGTACACATGGACAATTCTCTACAAGAGCACTTTTTTTTTCTTTTTGCTGACTTTGATGATGCCTAGCAGTTTGGAGCCCTAAAACCTCAAGGTCAGCATTGCTTTCCATCCCTGTAACTTTTGCAAAGGATTCATCTAATTTACTCCCATGCTGGCAACATCTGAGTAGAATATAGCAAGGTTTGTTGGTGGGGGGCATTTCAACTTGGGCTTATTCTCCCAGATGCAGACACCTTCAGGGCCAGTTTCCAGGCTGCCTCTCCTACTAGCAGGGCTTGAAGGCTGTGACGCCCCCAGCCTGAAGCACATCCCTAAAACGGGTCTGAAGCATCACAACTTGGAGGAAAAGGCAGGATGCCCAGGCCTGGTACTAAGGAAATCAGCTATACTGTGTAAGGCATTGGCAAGCACCAGCAATGAAGCACAGGATTATTAACGTTTTCCATAATTGCAGTACTTATTGTCCCCTCATTTTTCTAAGCTTGTCCATTAGGATGTCTGATGATACCAGGACCCCCTGGCTCACCACTCCAGGCTTTGATAAATTGGCAGGGATGTCAGACGCGGTGTGTGCATTGCCTGCTGTAGCAACACAACTCCAACAATTGCTCCGAGCACCATTCCCGAGCACCCTTCTACCCCTCTGGCTGCCCTCACTGCTGGGTGTGCTCTGGTCCCAGCACTGCCATGAGACCCCTGGGTGCTCCCATAGCTAGGAGAAGCCAAGGTTTTTTCACTCCAATGTGCATCCCTCTGGCTGGATGCCTGCCCTTATGGGAGAGGGAGGAGGTTAGGTGAGGGAGCCCTTCACAGCTCTGCAAACGTGTGTCCAGCCAGACCAGACTGGGGGACCATGGGGCAAGCAATGGGGCAGGAGTGGGGATGTCAGGCAGCCATCCTCTGCAGAGACGCTGCTGGTCTGCCCCACAACAGTGGTGACCGAGGCTGTCTGACCAGAGGAGAACGGTACATGCCATTGCCCTGAGGTATCGGAAGCCATCTCTGCTCCATTTACAGGACTCAAGCGTCTGAGTTCCCCGGGGTGGCTGTCCTCTTACCATCAGTGCTCCAGTTTTGGACTCAGTTTATAACCAGATGTTAGGCCGAATTTCTGTTGTAAAGGTAAAAAACACTGATACCGAAGTGCCTTGGGCCGCGACCTAGCTGCGGGCTTCCGCAGGCAGAACGAGAGCCTCACTGGAAGTATCTGGCGCTGAGTTTGGGGTCAGCAGCCCGAGCTACACCCAAAGAGGGTATCCCCCACTTAGCCCTCCGTAGGCTGCCTCTTTCCCTAGTGCCCACCGCCAAATCTGCCTTTTCTGTTTGCTCTGCCAGCCTGGCTCATCCTGGTCTGCCTCCTGCTTCACGGAGCTATCAACTGGCTGCCTCCAGCTGAGGCTGCGAGCTCCTCTCGCAGGGCCAGGGCTTCTAGTGACACAACACAGTAATGGTGGAATGGTGTCAGTACACCAGAAGAAAGTCCTCTCTTCCCTGCTTCAGCAGGGAGTTGGACTACATGATTTCTAGAGGTCCCTTCCAACCTCAACCATTCTGTGATTTTAGCCCACTAAAGAGCTACTTCCCTCCCTTCTAAAGGGTCTACTGACAAAGGACATGGCTTCTCTGCAGGCCTTAGAGCCAGGAGGCATAGACCTGTGCCGGGAAGTGCACCAGCCCTGCAAGGACATGGGGTCATGTTCTGGGTTGCTCAACTGCTTTGGGCATTGATAATCTGGGCACTGTTATTGCAAACCTGTTTAGAATCTTTCAGGCTGCCCTCTCCCGATGGAGAAAGACAGGCTGAAACCTGCCAGGGAAAAACTCTGGGGCTGCAAAAGGGGAAAGGGGCACATTAATTGTCCAAGACAAATACCAAGGCTGTAGTAGGGGCCACACCTCCCCCCATGTCTCCCAGCCATGACAGGAGGAGGAGAAAGAAGACAGCGCCTTACAGAAAGCTTACAGCCCATCTTCGCACCATGAGTGACCCTCAGAGACACAGGCACCTGTGTCTGGGAGGAGGGACTGAACCCACCGTGTTTGTGGTTCCTCTAGTTGCAGGCTTTAGCCTCTGAGTTGAAGGCGGGTTTCACAGAAGCGATGCAGGAGCTGTCACGGATCCAGCATGGCGAGTACGCCCTGGAGGAGAAAGTCAAGAGCTGCCGCTGTGCCATGGAAGAAAAAGTGGCCGAGATGAAGAACTCCCTCAATACGTTCAAGGTAGGAGTGCACGCCCTGCAGGAGTGTGATGCCTACCCTTCATGTTTGCTGTGGTGGCACAGGGCCGCTCTCTTTTTTTGATCCTTCCTGCTTGAGAAGGAAATGAATTGGTAGAGAGTTGTGGATGTGGTTAGTGTAGTCCCTTTGGTGTTGGACTTCCCGTGCCGAGACCTGAGACTGTCACCCAAACATAACCCCGTGCCCTGCCCCATTCGGGGCCACGAGGCAGGGTTGCCGTGCCCCTGCACCATACAACTCCCTGGCTCAGGCGGGGAAATTTCCTGCAGAAACCAAAGCTGCCAGTAGGCAGAGTACGAATACCAAACCCCAAAGCCTTTTGAAGTTGCATTCCCACCCAGCTGGGAGGAAGCCCTGCCGGGCTTGATCTGGCCCTAGACACTAAATACAAAGGGCTGCAGAGAGCCTGGTGAGAGGGCTTGGTGTGCCCTTGGTGCGACTTCAAATCAGTCAGCGGCCCCCTGCAGAAACTGGACAATTGCCCATGAGGAGACTGTTAGAGGAACTACTTTATTGTTTCTTTCTTTCTTTTTTTTTTAAATGGTAATTTTTCCCCAAGAGGTTTTGCTGAGTCAATAATACCTTGTGAAGATTAAGAGGGCTACTTCCTGGACAAGCTGGTTATCGCCTCCATGGCAGAGAGAGACAGCTGGCACCAAGCAGAGAGTGGTGCCATGGTCCTGGCTGAGCAAGGGGAACTGCAACAAGTGTAAGGGCACATAGCGGTTATCCAGGACTCTGCCTGTGGGRGAAAAAAGAGCCCAAAATCCAGATGCAAGGACTTATGCCTGCAGCAGGAGAGGTGAAGGCCACTTTCTCTCTGTGTCATATTCACATGCCTCATATAACAGTATGTTTGAGCTCCCGGTGAAGCCTCTTCCTTGCTAGTGAAAGAAAAAAAGAAAAAACACATCTCTCCTGCAATTTACAGGAAACTCTTGAGTTCCTCTTCTCCATTCTGCTAGTGATGCAACCTGCAGGAGCACAATGTGTCAGAGAGCTCTGTGTCTGTGCCACSTCTGTTGAAACTGCCTGAGAGCTGCTGGAAGAAGACATGCTCACAGTGAGCAACATGCAGGGGGAGGTGTCACTGGGCCTAGTTTCCTTGGGAGGCAGAGGCAAAAAGGTAGCCTCAAGGCCTGGTCAGCAAAAACTTGTACACRTGCACGGTCACATTGGAATCTGAGCCAACAAGTGCGATGTGTGACTGCAGGGACATTATGAACACTGTGCTTTTGCTATTTTTTCAGGAGGAGCTCAGCGATGCAAAGTCAATGATTGAAGAAATCAGTGCCAAGCAGGAGGAAATGCAACAAAAAATTGAGCAATTGCAGCAAGAGAAGCGGCGGGAATCACGGAAAGTGAAAGCGAAGTGAGAGCCTGAACTTTGGGGCTCTGGAAGGGCTTATTAATATTGGGATCCATTTTGATTCATTTCTTTCCAGCTTGATTTCTCAGTCTTTTCCTAGCTGAGCATGTGCATAAACCCTGACTATTATTAGCTCCAGCCTTACATTCACTGCAGGCTTTTAGACATATACACTGAGTGAACACAGAAAACACAGCAAAAAAAACACCAACACTCAAGTGGGTTCTTCTGGGAAAAGGGTCCCGCTGGTTCTTGGCGAAGCTGCGCCCTGCTGAAATGCACAGACCTACTGGAGATGTGCTAGGGCAGGAATATTTGTGACCATTAAAAGCTGCTCCTAAGCCACCCTGTGCAACAATAGAGTGGGGTTTCCCCTTCCTTCTCACATTCCCAAGCATGCAGGATTCCACAGACACCCAAAGGTGCAGTCATGCTCTGTTTCCTTGTCACCAGCCTTTTCTTCTCTGGGAAGGGAGACATGGAAGCATGTTTTCACATTGCTGGACCACGCTGGTACTGCAAGGAGGCAGCCCGCTCATCCTCCTTGGCCCTGATTAACCTGCCTGTGAAAAGAGAATTTGGATGAAGGATGAACAACCACATTGATGCAAACATTCTGCAAATCTAGGCTAACCCCCAAACTAATTAAGCCATTTAATTAGCTGAGATGTTCTGCAAAAGAACAGATCTGAAATAATGTTCTCCTATAATCAAAGTTACTTCCAGGATATTTTTCATAAACTGCATCAAAGTCAACTCTGTTTCTGCTATCTACTTGAGTTGTTCTGCTTCTCCCTCTGTGCTCATACTTGTGCTGCTGCCTGCCCTGGTTAAAGTGCAGCTCAAAGTTTCTCCTGTGACATTTACACTTTCTGTCTCATTCTTTGTATTTGTATAGAAGAGCACAGAAGGATGACCAYGGGTCACAGACAGTACCTACACCTCTCCAAGGCAGCCCATTTCGAGCCATTAACCTCCCAGACCCTGTGCTCATCAATGAAGATTTTACTAGCCTTTTGCACAATGTGACCTACGAAAAAGGTAGGAGACAGTCAGAGTAGGCAAGTCTCGTGCTTTCTTCAGGAAAAAAAAAATGCAGAAAAGGTCCCTAAAGTAGGAGGTCACCAGATTTTGCTCAGATGCCAGCAGCACAGAACGGTGCTGCCTCCAGCGGCACTGCTCCTGGGTCTGGGCACAGCTGAGCACCAGGCCTCAGGAAGACAAGCATGGCCTTGGCACTGGCTTGGATGCACAGGACTGTTACCCCCAGAGCCATTCCTTGCCTCCTTCAGGAGAAGGAAAGCAGACTGCATCTTCTCCCTTGTAACATTGGTGATACACCCATGGCAGAGCAGGAACTCCCAATGGAAACACTACGAGATATGGATTTGTGTTTGTATGTAAGGGAGAGGACAGGGAAAGGAGAATCATAGGGGATTGGGCTGAAATGTGGCATCACTGAAACGATGTACCAGGGGGCTGATTTGATAAGAGGACATGGGAATTGGTATATTGGCTGGGGCACAGCAGCATGAGGCTGGTACTAGAAATAYCCACATTGGGCTGGCTGGGTCACTGCATTTTGCTAGCTACTGAAGGCAATCACGTGGAGCTAGGGTTACCTCCTGAGCAGAGAAACACTTCCAAATGTGCTTCCTTGGCAAGATCAGAGCCAAAGGCAATGGYCCCAGAGTCTGTCTTTCTGTGTTTAATTTCTAGGGGTTTAAACTTGTCTATCACCCTCTTGGTRTTTAGACAGAAAGATGCTAAAAGGTCAGCAAAGGAGCAAGAGTAGAGTGAAAACAATGTGACTTTTTCCATCCTGCTCTGCTCAGAATTTGGCCAGTTGYGAGTCCCCTCTGCCCTGCTCTGAGGCATTAGCTCTCTCCCACACCTTCCTCTTATCTGCCTCCTACCTGCTTCTCCTGCTGCCCTTTGCTTCCACTCCTCGGTAAGTTCCTCTTCACTCAAAGTACCATCCRTGACACGATGGCAGGCCACCATCCTCTATGCTGCCTGCTGGGTTGGTCCCACCTGACCTGAACCTGCTGAGTAAGGACAAGGTAGGACTGCTCACACTATGCTGAAGTTGGGTCCCAACCACATTTGTTCATCTGCAGGTGCCACTGAAACAAAGACCAGAGATAMAGTAGTGAAGAGCAGCTTTTTCCTCAGCAGAGCATTTAACAGGAATTTTCCCAGACCAAAAATGCAAAAGGCTAAAAGATCTGACCATACTGACGGGGTTTGRCAGGAGGAAACCTGCTCTACTGATGCCTCCTCTCATTAAGTTTTTCCTTTGTTCTTCAATAGTGTCTGACACCAGGATCGTGCCAATGGGAGAAGGGGGAATGAAAGTCATAGCAGGTCCAGGTAGGAAAATATCCAACTGTTAAAAAAACRGAAGGGTGATGATTTGCTTTACTGCACTTAAGGACTGTTTTCAAGGAACACATTTCATCACCATGATGACTTTCTTTTCACGTGCTTTTCTCTTATAGGGCTGTTGAGATGTCTGCCCCATGGCAAGAGGTGGCTTTTGCAGTGACTGCCCACCTGTAGAGGTGGTGAGCTGCTTTATYTGCCTACCAGCTTCCAAGCAGGCTCCTTGTAGACATGCCTGATGAGTTAGAGAAGAATTAGTTTTCAGTGGCAAAGTAAAAATGGTTAAGAAATAAGAGAAGGAAGTGGTGAGGGCACACTAAGGATCCTGGCTAAAAAAAAAAGAGGGCAGATGAGAACAACCATTGAAGATTTACAGTATTCACTGGAAGTGCTTGTTTTTCTTTCACCTCAATCCACTGAAAGCAAAACAAATACAATGGCAAGTGGTTCATTGCAAATGAAATTCAAACTATTATAGGAATAGGAATTCCTATAGTGTTTTAGGAATTCCAGCCCTATGGCATTAACATGTCCTCTCCTGCCTTCTCTGTGATTTAACAGCCTCAGACTATCCATCCTGCTGCTGCATAATCATGTTACAGTAACAAAAATTAAGAGCCRTGACAGTTTATATCTACAGAGAATGGCTTTAAATCCTAATTCTAATCAGAATTCCCATTTCTAAGGTACCTGTTGTTGTTGTTGTGTTATGTTGTATTGTCAAGTCCTGAAATGTCCAAAAGCTTTGGAGTGCAGCCATGCCTGGAGTATTTTTTTTTTCTCTTATAGTATGTGTATCTACTTTTGCACCTTATTTGGTMAAAAAAATTTATAAAAATTGAGAACACTGGAAGGGTGCCAAACCTTGTTTTGCTGAAGTGCTTATCAACTGCATTCCTGTTYGGAATTATAATTTAACTCTATAAGGCTACACTCCTTGTTAAGGACCAAGAATACTTGAAGCTCTCATTYGAGTACATTACAGGGAACGTTACTGTTGAAATGAGCCATCACAGTCCACTGCTGCTGTTTGCCATTGCAGGAGCCATAGAGACAGACGAAAGCCTCAAGGCTTCTTTGACAACAGAGGGTCAGTCGAAGGTGCATCTGCCATCAACAGTGTGGAAGCAACCCAAGGACACCAAGGAGTGGGGAGATGAATATATATCCAAAGAGCAACCAGAGAGAGGAAAAGATATGGGCCAAAGCAGATACAGCTCTGCAGACAAYATTATATGTGAACCCTCTTTGGCTGGTAAGAGCAGAGGGGAAACCTGCAGCTAGAGAGGCTCAGAGCCATGCTCACACCTGGGGGRAGCTGGTAAAGACCCTTCCCAGATGGAGACAAACAGGCCAGGTTCACCTGCCTGAAGGAAATCCTGCAGAGCCTTCAAGTCCCCAGGACCTCTGCCCTTTGTATTGGCTGGTCTAGGCCACCAAATAAGACACCCCAAACACACTCTGACTTCAGGACACCCATCCTCCATTCCAAGACCTGTCACGTTCAGAGTCCTGGTCAGGCTGTGACAGTGGAACTGGGGAAGTGGGTGGGAAATGTAGCTTCTCATGCTGTAGGAAACTGGATGCAAATACKTGGTATGAGTTGCTTTGCTTGTGGTTGGTGGATTATTTTTTAAGGTATTTGAAAAAAAATGCAATCCATGAAGGGCGAAACACATTTGCTGTAGCATTAGGCTAGAATATAATTTTTGTGGAAAGCTGACACTCCTCTTATGATTTAGTATCAGATCACCAGGACAAATGCAGTGTAACCTAATGTTCTCTCTCTCTTTTAACTTAACTCTTTCTTTGTGGAAGCTAAAAGGCAGAACATTGCTTTGGAGCTGCTGGAGTCAGAAAGGAAATATGTGATCAACCTTTCACTAATCCTGAAGATCAAGGCCAGAGTGCAAGGGCCAGATGTGAAAAGGAGCACCAAAGAGAGAAGGTATTTGATTTAGTTTACTCTTTCTTTAGTCAAGATTTTTTTTTTCTGTTTCATCTCCTCCCCTTGTTTATCCACACAGACATATTTTAAACACTTAAAGCTTATTTCCAGCTGAAAATTGGAGGGACTGGAAGCTTTCTGCAGGGACTGAAGACATTCYTGCCTGTTTGTTGCAGTACCAAATCCCTGAAAAGCTGTAAATTTGTACAGATTCAAGAGAGACATTGAAGTTTCCTCCCAATAGAGCGATGGGGTTGATAGGTGCTGGCTTTACAAAGCCTTCAGGAAAAAGAACTCATACATTTTGTTTTGGGTCATTTCAACTGGATTTGATATATTTGTTGCACTGAATAGATGAGTTTCATTTCAAGTTTCTTATCCACTGAGCCTGGAGATGCTGTGGTCTCTGACCATACTGCATTTCACACAATGCACTGTGTCCTGATCGGAGGCATCCTTGGATACAAGAGGACTTCTTTGACGGAAGGACATTGGGGGACATTTGGGACTTGAGTAAATGAGGTCTTGTTGAACAATTTCACGAAAAATACAGTTCCAACTGAAATATTTCAACAGTGCCAAGTGAGTTTTCACTCTTTTTTTCCCCTTGGGAACTTTCCATCTTAAAAAAAAAATATATTTTGATATGTAATACTTTCATCCTGATTCTSGATAAATTGTCATGAAGTGACAGCAAAGCAATTGCTCCCATTCACCAAAGGAGTACTGGCTTTAGCTTTTCAGTTGTGGAGATTCTGGTTGGCTACACAAAGCAGTGGATGAATCAGCCTAAGAAACCCTCAAAACAGTAAAAATAACCCACTGGAGAGGATATCTTTATGTGCAGCCAAGACTCCAGTAAGAGCAGTTAGTAATACCAGTGTATAAGRCAAGCCTATGCTGACCATCTGTGAACCAGAAGTTCAGCAGTAAATGCCCAGGGCTTTGAGATTCATTTCAACCTTTTCTAAGCTATGTAACTGGTCTGATATTCTCTGCTTTCAGTTTCTTCCCCAACTCTTTACGGTACCTGGTCCAGCAGCATGTCGATTTACTTCACGCGCTACAGGAGAGAGTCTTGAGCTGGCCACGCCAAGGGATCCTAGGAGACATCTTCCTGAAGTTAACAAATGATGAGGTATATTACAGACCTCTTCTGCTACGATACATGAAATTGTGCTGGGGTCAAGCAWAACAGGATGTCCCACAGGTGGGTCGAGCCCTTGTTGAGGGGTGGGATCTTTCTTGGAAGGATGCCACTTCAAATCTTATTTGAGGCTTTTTTTTAATTTTATGAGTGTCATATAGGCAAAGTTTCCTCCTTTCCGAACTACTCCAAGCCATCTGCTACAAAATTTTAWACACTGTATTCAACAGCTGAACCTATTTCAATAAACAGACTTTCTTGTGAAAACTCGAGCCCTGAAAAGTTAACACAGCTAGGAGCTCTGCTGTGCTGAAGAGTCATGCAGGGGAATAAACTGCTTCATGTTCTGACTGACTCTGTGGCTAAAAATCTCTCCTAAGTTTCCTTCTTTCTTTGTTTCAAGAACAATTTTCTGGACTACTATGTCGCTTACCTGAGGGACTTGCCAGAATGCATCTCTCTGATCCACGTGGTGATCCTGAAGGAGGTAAACTTCCTTCTGTGTCTGTGCTTCACAGACACCTAAGGACAGCGGGCATCTCCGGCTGTGCCTTCCCACAGCTGAACATCCCTGCCAATCTTAGAATCCTGGAATTTGTTCCGTTATCAAAGAACAGTGTCCAGAAGATGGCTGATGGTTGTTAGGACCTAAAGCTGCTAAAGGCAACTTTAAATATTTTCACCACTCTACACAAACAAAACTATATCCCTGCTGTGACATGCAACAGTATCAGATCAAACCTCCTGGAAAGTTCTTCTATGCAGATCTTACTGAGACCTTTCCTAGAAAAATAAGAGTGTTCTCTAGAAAAATAAGAGGATTTATTCAAACAGAGAGAAGAAAAGCAAAGTTTTAAGTGCTAAACTGCTTCCTTGCACAGACAACACTCTCTACTGTTCATCTTTAGATATCTGGTCTCACATCCTTGATTCTTGGTTTCAACCAGGAAAGTAAAAAGACAGAGTAGTTTTAGAGTGCARTAACTAAAACAACAGTAACTTTCTCTCAAGACATCTTAATTCAAAAGTCTCTCTYTTTTTGTTCAATTCATTCTCAGCCTACACTAAGGCCTTTCCTTCTGAATAACAGTGTCTGCCTGGAATTTCAATGAAACATATTTAYAGCACTTTAAGCGTATACTCTTACTTATTTAGCCTGTGACCTATAGTTAACTCCTGGACCCGAAGAATTAAATCTGAGGCTAGAATTGCTGGTGAAAGGAGTTGCTAATCCCCCCTCTAGATTCAAGATGGTGACTTGTCATGCAAAATTGCCACCTGACTATCCCATTCCTACAAAAAGCTCCAATTACTTATGGCAAAGTGCTCACTAAACCCTGAAACTAYTTGGAAGCAGACATATCTTACAGGTAGGAGTGACTCTGATTTGTTTTCTCTTTATCAGRTAGAAGATGAAATTAAATCTGATCTCTACATTCTCTTCTTCCATATAGTCCAGCGAATCCCCGAATACCTTATTCACCTACAGGTAGGGCCCTAAGATGAAAACTGTTTCGCTGAACACTTATAACATTATATGACTTTCAGCTATAAGCTTTCAGGGATGTATGGCTGCAGGGCCTCTGGCTAACTTGATGGGAGGTTTTGAAAGGGAAAGGCAGCTGAGAATGCCTTCATTCTCATTTTTTGACCCACACCCTGTTCCTGTTTGCCAGTTCTCCCACTGAACCTGACTGACAGCAGCCTCTGTACCCCGCAAACCCAAAAGTTATGCTTCCTGCTGCATGGGGAGAACAGGCCAGAGTCAGGGCACATCTGCTGTGAGCTGAGCTCTTGTTACAGAGCTCCCCCTCTCCTGAGCAGTCCATATTCCTGCAAGCCAAGAGTGAGCTGCTCCAAGGGGCAAAGGACCTTTCCTGGACAGAGCTGCCTGAAAAACAGGCTGTGTTCTGGTCTGCAGGAAGGTTATTTGAATCTCACCTAAGCATTTCAGACTAGACAAACATCAACAAAGGAGCAAAGCCCAATAAYAATCTAGATTTGGATTTAGACTTCACCACTGCACCTCCCACACCCTCAGATTACATTTATGCTGGTTATTGGCATATTTATACTGGAAGATCAGCAGATAGGCAGGTCTCCCAGAAGCTAGTACTGACTGGGAGAGCTCCCACAGTGCCCAGGCAGTGCTGTGGACATTCCAGACAGCCAAGTCTAATGTCCTGAAAGTACTTACTCCTCAGAAAGGGTTAGGACATGCTSCAAACAGCCTGCTCTTCTCTGTGCCTCAGAATGTCCTGAAGTTCACGGAGCAAGAACATCCTGACTACTACCTGCTGCTCGTGTGTGTGCAGCGTCTCCGGGTCTTCATCTCGCACTACAGCCTTCTCTTCCAGTGCAATGAGGACCTGCTCATACAGAAGCGCAAAAAGCTGAAGAAGTAAGCACGGCATCACTTCATTTTCTGTATCACCAGGGAGAGAGGGGTGTGGGGGAAGCCCAGAAACATGGGGTGCAGGTCCAGGCAAGATCAACAGGCATATAGCCCTGTTGAAGTAAAACACATCTCTTTCTTATAAGTGCTGGAAAAGTCCAGCTGTTGGCATCTGTCTTCCAAATGGAGGTCAGATTTGGGGTGGACAAATAACCATAACTCTGAAAGCAAAGGGAAATTCAGTTTAACYTTAAACACAACTGCCAGGGGTTTTATTGGAACATTTTATTCCTTAAATTGATAGCAAAGTCACTTGCTGCTGGCAGAACACAGGAAGGTTTACCCGCTTCAGCAGCTCTAGGTCCTGGGAAAGCCCAAGCCTGGGGCCTGAAGCCCTTACAGGCTTCACAGGAGGTCAAGAGAGAAAGGTGTTACCTATTTTGCAGAGAGAGAGGAATGGAGAAAACAAAAGCCTCCTATAAGTTGTTTGAGAGGAACTGTGTCAGAATAGATACTGAACCTACACTCCCCAGTTCTGGTTCAGCCTTCTCTGATTGTCTTTGCTCCTTGTAATGATGCACTGGGGAATTAGGACAAAGGAAGAAAAGTTGCATCCATGTGCTGGTTTAGATCGGACTTCAGGGCAGTTTCCCATCATGGAGTAGGGGTAAAGGGCTGGAACAGAATGCAGAGGAGGTACTGCTATCGTGACAGRTATTAAGAGCAGGATAAAAAGATACTGCTATCACAACAGACTAGGTGCAATAAGTCTTACTTTGGGTGGGAAGAGATGCAGGGGAATATTAAGGTCCCTCCAGCCCTTTTTTTCTGTGATTCTACATGCTCGTGCTCATTCCCTGCCTTATTTCTTAGCACGACGATGGATTTCTCCTCCCTCAGGTCATCCCTGGTGAAGCTGTACAAAGGTCTCACCTCCCAGTGTACAAGCCAAGAGGTTTCTCCAACACCAAGTGCAACCTCTATTCGCGACAGTGGGATGCACTCTGAAGAAACCACCCAGTCGTTTCCACCAGCACCTGCCTCTGGCACGACAACCCCGTAAGCCTTTTGTCCTAGCACAAGGCTGTTGCAGTAGGCAGAAAAACCCTCCTCTCCCATACTATGCCGGTGACGCTAGGCAGTAGCAGACTTGTCACCTCCAAGGCTACTCCCCAAGGTATCTGCCATAGCAAGAGGAGGGTCTGGCTCCTACCTGCCATCCACCACCATGATGTAGTTTAYTAGCACTTAAGAGCGCCACCACAGRCTGCCAATGTCATCAYTAACCACTAAGCTGTCCTACCAGAGCATGCCAGAGGCATGCACTTGTGCAAGGCTGGCAGCAGGGTGCACAGCGATGCTCTGATGGATTCACAGATTGGCCTGTAACTAGAGGTGGGGAACATGTCTGAACAGGACATTTCAAGCTAGCAAAAGAAAAAGAAAAAAACTTTTCAACACAGCATGTCATTAGACACTGGTGATTACCGATGACACTGAAATCTTTGTCCATCCATCRATAGGTGCCAGGTGAAGCTGAGAAGACGATTAGAGAAGGAACGTGCTAGGCTTGCCTTATTTCTTACTGCAGCATACCAGTGAATGAACCTGGGCTGCTCTTTCAGGAAAGAATGTTCCTATGTCCCTGCAGACAAAATGACTCTTACTTTTAAAACTTTCTAGGCCAGGTACTGGCAATGAAGAAATGTGGTTCACTGACCCTATAGCACTCACCCATGCGTTTTCTGGACCCATACCATATAGCAACAGTGCATTAAAAAGAGTTGCTCTTCTCTTTCACTGGGAACCCAAAATATTTCATCAGACCTGGCAAATGTCTGTCATCTAAAATACATAGAGAAGCACACACAGAATCACAGAAATACTTGTTGAAAGGGGCTGCAGGAACCAACCTCCTGCTCATAGTGGGACTATTGCCAACACTAGATGAGCCACAACTTTATCCAGCCTCCATCTTGAGAAGTCTCTAAGAATGGAGATCCCCACATCTCTCACAATCATCCTAATGAAATTTTCCTCCTGCTGCTTAATCTGAAATTCCAAAGCCACAACTTGTAACTGTCGTGCTTCAGCCCAGATCTCCCATCTTGGCCTAATGTATGCAGCTATCCTGCTCCAGGGTAGAGCTTTCCATGTCTTCTCCTTCAACATTACAGGGAAAGGAAGGTAAAAATCCAGAATAGGGATGGATAAGAAAGAGAAGGAGCTGCCAGCCTCTGCTCTTGGTTTCTAGCTGTTAGGCACTGTAGAGCTTGAGTGAGCTAAAGCCACTGGACAAGCAGTCCTACCCCTGCAGCTACACTCCTGCTAATCTATCTAGAGAGCTCATATTAATGTCAGCTCTGTTACTGTTACTCTGTTACTGTCTGATACTAAATACCTTTGGGTATTAAAAGGAAGAGGATGAGGAAGGGGGGAAGCTTGCCAGGTTGATTTCTCTGTCATCCTTTTGTACTCCACTGTGTTCTGTTTTTGTTTGTTTGTTTGTTTTGTTTCTGATACTCAAGGCATTTGATGCCCCAGATGAAGAAATCCCAACCAGCTGTGATGGAGAACATCCAGGCTGTAAAACCCCCTGACTGGGAAATGGAAAGTAGAAAACACGAGAGGCCAGAAAACATCCTTGCGTCTTCTCAGCTCACAGAGCAGGAACTCAAGGCTCTGACAGCGCCCTTACAATCTATCCCTGAAATGGAGTATGAAGCACCACCAGCTGATGCGGTGGGAAATACCGAGAGAGCCATCAGGACCTCTGTCGAGCTGCTGCAGGATGCGAGGAACTTTGCACCAAGCTATGAAGAGTTCGACTACCCTGGAGAAGTTTTCACCCTGCCAGGCCCCTATGAAGATGATGCCTTCCAAAACCTTCCTCTCTTCGAGAATTGCTCCCCAGCCTCTTCTGAATCCAGCTTAGACATTTGCTTCCTTAGGCCTGTTAACTTCACATCAGAACCGGAGAGGACAGACCATGCTTTACAACCATTGCCTAAGAGCTGTACTCCTGTGAGCAGCAGCACTTACAAGCGTGAGATGTTCCACAGCAAAGGCAAGCAGCTGAGCAGGTCCCTGAAGGAGCTGCCGAGGAGCGCTGAGGGTGTGAGCACCAGACTCTACAGCACGAGGAGCAGCAGCGGAAGCCGGCTCCAGCAGAAGCAGGAGAGAAATGTCCAGCCTCACATGATCTCAGCTTCATCTCGGAGCTCCCAAAGGAGCTACTTCCCCCCACAGAGAGGAGCGGGTGAAAAACAGAGCTTTTTGGAAGTAAGGAGGCATAAATAGAAGAAAAGGAAGGCACATGGTGGTGCAGAAGCAGCAGCAGCAGGATCTGAGATAGTTAGGGGAGTCCATACCAAAATAGCTTCCAAGTCTGCACATTCAAAGCCCTGTTCTGCACATATGTACCCAAGGGAAGGACAAGATGCAGGACAGCACTTTTTCACACATACCTTCCCCAGGGACAAGCATGGGCTTGAGATACTGTCTGTCTGAATGCAGAGCTAGACCACCCTGGAGACAAACTAGCCTCTCGTGTTCCTTTAGCTGCCACTGAGCTCCCTTTTTGAGTAAATGGTGAATCTGATCAAGGCTGTAAGGTACAAGCAAAAACGTTTTAAATGAGTGCTATATGTTGGCACGCAGTTAAAAAGGTGCCCTTTCACCTGCTGCTGGGATAAGAAATTTAGGATCAGATCCTCAACTGGTGTAAAACAGCATGACTCTGCCACGTCAGCCCGTTTGCACCAGCAGGGATCTGGTCTATGGTTTTCTGTTTCACCTGCATTTCATCTGTGGCCCTTGGAGCCATGCTGAAGTCTGGGGGAAAACAGAACCCAGCATCTGCATCCCTGTTCCTTGGACAATTCCTGGCATGGCAGGTGACACTCCAGCCCTGCAGGTGCACCAGGCCTTGCAAGAACAACATTTCTGCAGTTTGCAGTGCCCGTTCAGAGTGAGCTTTGACTTGGAGCAGTCAGGGGAGAGGTATAAATGACCATCTCTGTGCCCTTTACACCTCCTTGGAAAGAGGCCTCCGTGCTAGGCTGGTGCCCTCTCTGCAGCGTGGAGAAACTCTCTGCTGTTCAAATGAGGCAAGGGATATGAAGTTTGCTGCTGATGATGGGAGGTTCCTGAGAGCTTGACTGTATAGGCAGCAGGGAGACCTCAAAGAGAAGAAAGAAAAGCCTAGCAAGTTGAAATGGTGGTGGAGAGCTGAGCAGGGGAGGTGAAGCAGAGAGAGAAGAGCTGTAGGGACACAGCCCACCCAGAAAAATAGATCCTGCCGGGTGTTTGGCCCCTGCCTGCGCAGAGCAGGACGCAGATGGGAAGCTAGTCCAGAGCAGCTGCTGTTATGTTGGCTGCAACCTCTGCGGGACGTGGTCCCCCTAAAGGAGACCACTGCAGCAGAGGCTAAACTGGAGGAAAAGGGGCCACTCTGGAACCACACTGAGAGGGATACGGCCATCTCCTGAAAAGGAGAGAGACCTTTCAGTGGCACATTTACCACCAGGTGCATGTGCTAGTGAAAGCCTCTTGCTCCACAGATAAACAACCAAGGAGCAGCAGAGCCAACAGAAGAGTTTCTCCCATCCCATCAGCTAGGGAAGCCTCCCTTTTCTAAGGTAAATGGAGTTCATAGTGAGGAGGGGGTAGGAAGGGCCTGCTCCTTCAGCTCCTCATGCTGACTTGCTCCCTTGTTGGCCAATGAAGAGGCTAGCAGGGCTTTTCTACACAGCAGGTTAGTGAGGAAGGCTTCAGCTCCCTCTAACAGTGCCTCTCCATGCCTCTACCAATGCCCTGGCTTCACAGAGCCTTCAGCAAGCTCTCCGCAGAGGTACCAGTACTGCTGAGGCCCAAGTGATGCTATCCTCCAGCCTTGTCAGCACCTTGTTGCCCACCAGGTCCCTCCTAGCACAGAGAGGGCAAAAGAGAACGGGACAAGGACGCGAGGTTGCGAACGCTGGTTAAATTGTCTTTTCCCTTTTAGGAGCTCCATGCAGAAGACAACACCAGGTTCTGCCAGAAGGATGACAATGAGCAAACATCCTTCAGCGACCACAACCCGCGGCACGAGCCCAAGGGGGGTTTCCGGAGCTCCTTCCGCAAGCTCTTCAAAAAGAAATAAGCAGCCCCGAGAGAAGGCAGGCCACAGCCTAAGCGCAACAGTGCCTCCCGGGGCCCTGAGGGTGGAGACAGACAGCGAGGCCCTGAGATTCCCCTTTGACTAACACAGTAGGTGGAGGGAGGAGTGGTTGAGAGCTGCCTCTCCCACAGCTGCCTCCCCGCTCAGGCAGCCTGCCCTCCCAAGCACAGGGGAGGGCTGGGCTAGGGGTTGAAGCAGAGCTCAGCCAGCAGGTCCAGCAAGCACAGGAACTTGCTAGCTTTCAGCCCTGCCTGACTTGAACCTACCTTTCCTTGGAGTTTTGGGAAGCTTAGGCCAAATCTCAGTTTCTTCTCCTCCTTCTCATCCCCTAAGGTTGCTCAATTTCCCCTATATCTCTGCTCTTCCACATTCAAACCAAGCCTAACTTGGCTCACCTGCAACAGAAAGGCTTTATCTTTGCAGCATTTGCACTCTGATCTGAAGTTCTCTTCTTTCCTACAATTTCCAAAGAAAACACATCGTCAGTGATATTTTCCAGGAGGCCAGATTATATTATCCAGCTGGGTTGAGGAGGTCCAACAAATTATCTGCAGAAGCACGTCGGATTTGTACTGCTTAGCCAGCAGCATCCTTTCTTTTGGACTTTGATCACTCTCTGAAACCCTGCTCTACCTTTTATTCAACTTATTCAATGTGTTGTTCCTTGAATTGCCTCCTACCATATGAATCGCTACTCCTGCTGTCAGGATCACTGGTGTCTCCAGGCAGGTGGCACTGACTGAGATCAGGGCTTGCCACAGGAGACAAAGACTTCTACACTCTCTCCCAACCATGAACTGACGCAGACACTGACACAGTCGACCAGCGTCCCGGCTCGTGGCCTGTAGTACCTTTTGAATACTCTTTGCTAATTCTCTTTGGTCTGATACCTCCGTACAAGCCCCAGCATGTGCAGTACTGTTTTGAAGCAGCAATTCTAGCTAACATTGAGGCGTCATGAAAGGAAAGGTGATGGTGCCTCACAAGCCACATCACAACGCTCCCTTTTGCGTGACTATACTCTTCTCACAAGAAAACCACAAGCACACCCTCTCTATGTCTCCACATGAGAGATCCTTAGCAATGCTGTTTTAGACTAGATTATAGCTTGTGTTAAAACAACATCATGGAGGAAAACACAGCTCTTCTGGTACACCATCCATGCCACACCTCAGCAGCAAAAGCAACTGATGGCTCAGCACTGTCCTATTAGCTGAAGCTGGGGCATCCTGAGGGCAGGTTCAAGAAGAAAGGTTGTGTTATCACCTTCTTTTTACAGGGTTCTGACACCAGTCTGTCATCAGATCTGAAGAGGCTGTGAACTGTCTCAGTGGGGCCAAGAGCAGTCTCCTGGGGGACCGGGTGTTGAGGTGAGGGGCTTTGCACACCACCACCACCAGCGCACGGTGACCAACCCTGGTGCCCAGCGGCTCCCCACCTGCTGCGAGAAGAGCAGCACTCCCTGGGCCCTACGGCTCTCCGAGCAGCAGCAGCAGCGCTAAGGGGAGGGCAGGAAGGGAGCATCCCAGGCTGCAATGGCTGACCATCACCAGCAGACCCCCAGGGCTACAGCTTCTGAACAGTGCCAGCTGACTCGCACTCAGCCAATCTGCTGTTCTTCCTCTTGGGGAGGGAAAGGGTTTGCGTGAAAAGGTGGTTTAACCCAACCCAAACAGAATTTGTCTTTTATCTCAAAGTTTTTCAAACGTTTCAAAAAAAGCAATCAAGAAAAACTCTTAGAGATTAAAATGGTTTGGCCAAGCAAAAGTCTAGAGACTAGAATGTTGTAGCCAATGCCTTCCCTGTATACTTTACTGGACCCTAAATAGTTCCCAGAACACCAACCTCTCCTCCTTCTGAAGTGAAGGGGAAAATTTATGATACATTTTTTAGTGTGTCTTTAGAAAGCTATTCTGGGAAGGGTTTTGGTTTTTTTTTGTTTTTTTGTTTTTNTTTTTTTTTTTTTTTTTAGGTTTTGAATGGAAAAAAAAAAATCAATCTCTGTCTCTCTCCCTTGCATCCTCATCGAGTTACAAGTTCTCTGGCCTCTTCTACCTAGCACTGCTCCACACTGACCATCCACACTCCAGCAAGAGTCAGGTTAGCCTGTACATAAGGAGAGGAATCAGTGAGGCCTGCAAAGCAATGGGCATGGAGAGACTAAGGATTTTCCTGTAGAACCATATCTTTATCAATGCAGACAAGTTTTTCTCCCCAGTATCACTCCTGTCAAGTCATGTCAAGACTTCCCATAAGGAAAAGGGATGAGGAAAGAAAGGAGGAAGCCAAAGAGCTGGGAATATATTCAGAGGACCTGAGAAGAGATATATTCTAAGCTAGTGTCGGGTGGTAAAAAGAAAGGGTGAAGGGGAGGTTGACTGTGCAGTGTCAGATGCTGGACGAGGTGATGTTGGTTTGGAGACCCTGGCAATTGTGGGCACATCCCAACATGGAAAGCGGTTACATAGATTTTTAACGTTGAGCTTACTGTAATACACTGATGTAAGCCAAGGACACTTAACATTCATGTCTTTGGGTCTCATAGACAGACTTGTATCCCTCACTGCACAAATTTGCTCCTCACACCTGCCAAAGAGATGAGAGGACAGAAATAGGGACAAAAGGGAAAGCCTACCTTGCTATGTCTCTTGAGTAAAGAAATCTACCCAGAGTGGCAGGTTCTTGCTTGCAAAATGCACATGGATTTTAGCTTGTTTTACTGATTTAAGGCACGGTGAGATTGATGGATATTGTTTCTTCTGCTCTTGTTTGAGTTACTACTTCCAGGCCTGTATTCATCATTTGAGATGTCCTGAATCTTTTCCTGTACCTGCTCAGAACCTGCAAAGTGTACATAAAATGAGTGGAATGATGCTCAGAAAATCACAGCCTCTTGTAGGATCCAACCCAACCTTATCTTTAGTACGTGTGCGTTCTAGATTATTTTTCTTCCTGTGCCAAATAAACGTTGCTTTTAACTACTGTTGTCACTTTTGCGCTGAACCAGCCATTAGGTTGCAACAACCTACAAAATCCTGCCCACATATGGAGTCATGTGAGAGGATGGTGCCCTAGACATCCGGTTCCATTTTTTTCCCACATAACACTCAGCTGAAAAGCTCTCTCCTACCTGGCTTCTACAAGTCAGGATCCCACTTAGCTGGTGCAGCTCAGCATGACATTTCTTCAGTGATTCCCTCAGTTCTTTTTTTTTTTTTTCCCTGCTACTTCTGTTACAAATGAAACAGTCTTCACAAAAAATAAAACCCCACCAGCCCACTCACATGCATGCCACTAGTTTCAACTATCCAGCTACATGAGAGTCCTTAGTATCTTCTTGTCTAGCAAACACTTGTCACATACCAAGGTTCTTCATGGTTCGTTCCAGTTACCAGCACTGTGCACACATCTTGCCATTGCCTCGCTCTCAAAAGATCCCAAGCAATGATTCCACAAACAGGGCAACTCGGTCCGCTGTGCGCACACTTCCTCCCACCATGCAGTGCCAACAAGCCGCCCTGATATTCCTCCTACTGCTCTGCAGCACCTTGCACTCTTGCCAACTCAGGGATTA
Source organism: Eudromia elegans (assembly GCA_003342815.1). Lineage (NCBI taxonomy): Eukaryota > Metazoa > Chordata > Aves > Tinamiformes > Tinamidae > Eudromia > Eudromia elegans. Next base: position 2,041,618 of record PTEX01000117.1, on the reverse strand, counting down.
GGATCTTGGTTGACAACACTCAGTACTGCCAACCCAAAATGCAGTTTTGCTCCTGAGTGAATCTGCTGGAGCGTTTCCAGCACTTCCAGTATGGGGAAATTCCCTTTTCACCCCACGGATGAGCACGTGCCCATCAGCTCATGGGGAATTGCCAACGTCTGCGACAGCTCCCTACAGGACATGTTGTCATCATGCCTACAAATTTGCTAGCTCACCTTTCCACAGCCCTATTCCTTGCTTAAGGTAGCCAGCCTGAATCTCCTCAGATTATGAATAAAATTGGCTTTAGAGACAGCCTAAATGCATCTTCTCCCTACTTTATTACTCTACATCAGCATAACTGACTACAGACTCTGCCAATATTCTCTTGCAAAAGCAAACGGATTTCAACAGACTGTACTGAATCCAGTTCTTGTAACTCCAAACTCTGCACAGACAATCTTAGGGCCATTTCCTGACGTACAAATAGACGAGGAGCTGCAGCAGCACTGCACTTGGCTCTCCAAGTTTTAGTTTCTTTGCAGAGTTTCCTTCAGAGGTTCTGCAGGGGGATACCACGAATATCAAACATCATCTACTTACGAGTGCTTTTCATTCATTCACTCTGTTCTTGGAAAGCAGATGTTTTGTCTAATGCCAGACAGATGTCATGAAGCATAAAGTCCCTTTACTTACTGAGATCTGATTCAAAAAGAGAGACAAGATGTTAGGCTACCTAACAGATTCATACAGTAAGACCAAGAGCCAGTATTTTCCCCCTAACTGGAGATCCTTTCATGCATATAACAACCGCAAGCTGCAGAGCTGGATTAGCCTACAATGAACAACACTGCGGCAGAGAACAACACGGCTAAAAGATGCCACTGTCATCACAGAGATGTCACCGTCAGGAAGCCACCTTGTACGCACACATCTCGCTTGTCTTCTGCTCTATACGGTTCTGCAGCTCAGAAGATACTACATGCTTTAACATTTTACTATTCCGGGTCATACCTACATCTGCAGCAGACTCACAAATGTCCTAACATACATCACACAGTATTAAGCACAAGGCAGCCAATCTCAGACTACCAAGAGTTTCACTGTATGTTACATATTCAAAAGTGTACACTTCTGGGATACGTAAGGCATTCTTTATTTTTATAACATATCTTTTAATGCCAAAAGGTAACAGCCACTATCAAATTTTCTCTTAAATGCAATCCAAATACCACTGCAGACACCGCATACAAAGATCACCTACAGAGAGTTTGGTATACAGGTTGTAAGATGTGCCAGCTAAAGTTTACCACTTTTCTCTTTCTGCTTTTTGTCTTTTCACATATGGACTGACAAAGCTTTCAGCTTTTAACATTTACTCATTTTGGCAAGGAATCATGCCATTAAACAAAGGCAAATATACACACAGACTGGAACAAACTTACGGAACCTAACGATTTCTCATTCCATAAACAGAAAAAAGTTAATTCCCAAGTGGATTGAAACAACTTTGCCCAAAGCAATTCCAACACCATGCGACCCAGTCCACCTTTCTTTTTAAAATAATTACAGATGCTCTTTGATAAATGGCACCTACCTTTTAAAAGGCAGCTACCAAAATAGTCATGCATCTGGCACATTTTTAAATTTTAGTTCTTCCCTTTCAACCTTGCAGTCATTGGAACACGATTTCACAGTTGCTTGCTGGGAAGTCTAAAAAGTGACTTGCCCATTACTTTGCTTGCCTTATAATGCTGCAGCAGTTAACCACTAAACACGTTATTTTTCATTAAAGGCAAAAGGGAAATTTGCTCACAGTTGACAGAAAAATGCACTTAAAGGTGTTTTTTAAATGGAAAATAAGGCATGAAATTTTACAAGCTATTTTAAAAGTGCATTGAGTTTTAAAACTTTATGGGGCCAGGCTTTTCTTTCTCTAACAAATAAGATCAACAATTACTTCAGCTCATGTATCAGCTAGGTTTTGATAGGACAATACTACAACTTTTTAATTTTGGGGATATTTAGGGGCAGGGGGGAACCCCAAAGAAGCTGCCAACTCTTTTTATGTCACCTTAAAAGGGAAAAAACAAAACAAAATCTTTTTGTGCATGGCTCTCCTTGTTGACCGAAAACTTTATCAGCAGGATTCAGGAGTCTCAAGGAGGGACTTTAATATATCACAGCCAAATGCACTGCTCACAGCAAGCAGAGCATCATGAAACACGTTAACGTTTTTAATTTTAAACTTTCTTTTTTTTTTAATACTTCTAAGACATATATATTCATAAAAGATTGGCTCTTTCTACTTGAGCTTAAGAGGCTGCCACTGTAAATTGCTACACGAGACGGAGACAACAGCCATAACAGAGACGAGACTCGCACTATGACGCCCCGGCCTTGCCGCACAGCCCGCTGTGATGCAAATGCGTTCAAGCACCTCTTCAGATTCAGAAGAAAATTTGCTGTACGTAACAAAGTCAAACCCTCTTCCCGAAGGGTAGTAACCTACTAACTGCTGTAGAGCTGCTATTGCAAGAGTTTGACAACACTGAACAGAGAAAGTCTAAACTTAACATACGCACAAAGAAAAGGTAACCAAACTTCTGGAAATGCTAATCTAAATCCTGAAAGATCTCAGACCCGGTGCACTACCGTAAATACACTGTCCAGTTTAACACAGGCACATTCAGAAGGGATTAGCTCATGCCAGAGAGGGCTTCTTGAAGATAGAGCTCTCCATGGATTCCCTGGTATGGACCTCAAAATAAGATGCTGGTCTCCCTAAACCAACAGCAATAGGGAAACTGCCTGGTCTGCTGAACGCCATCACTGCAATACGTAACTTGGATCACCAGGTAGTGAGATAGTCAAGTGGTCAGCCCAAAGGCTGAACTAAAGCTACTGTGCATGATGTGCAGTGCCAGTGGTTCGCAGATTCCCAAGGGACTTTTCTAAGCTAACATGCAACTGAAACATCCTTTGTGGAAGAGCACAAATGAGTCAGATGATGCTACACTGCCTCGCTACACTCTGAAGCAGAAACCTTGATGCCACATAGCAAAAGTTGTGAGAAATATTGCAGCTGTAAAGTTCTGCTGCTCACTATACCCACGAAGGCACTTCATTTCCCACCCCTGCCCACATAAGGGTCCCTGTACCCAAAGTACTTTGAGGTCCTCTGGGCTCGCTTTTGGCCACTATGGGCACTCTAGACTCACACAGCAACTCGCCCGGCCAGCTGCCGGCCTCCACGTAAGGCCTCATCGCTCCCCAGGCCACACGAGAACCTCCAAGGTTGCTCAAACAGGGAGTTAAGACAGAATACTAAGTCATCATTTTCCACATTAGTTTTCCATGCAAAAGTGCTGTTTCTTAACGCAAACGTGGTCCAAAGAGGAAGTCACTGAAGAGTAAATAGTGCATAATGTAAAATAAAGGTTGTAAGACAATCCAGCGTCTTCGCAATTGTGCTCAAAACTCCTACCCTAAATGTAACATATTTGATTGTCACTCTGCCTTTCCTGTTCTGCAGCTGAGTCAGCCTCGTGCCTTCTGCACTGTATATGACTGAGCTACTCAGCTGGGCTTTAAAGGAAGATGCTAGGTTCTTGCATAGTTGCCATCATCATTTCTCTGGTATTCCATTGGCAAACTAATAATTACTACGATGCCACTGGTATGCTCATCATAGGATTAACATTAAAAGCACTGCTGACCTGAACTATGTTTCCTTTAGCTGTCGTTTGTTGCAAAGCTCTGATGATGAACATTCTCCTCTGAGATCTGGAGGTTGTTTTGTTCTTCCTTTGTCTAGAAAATATTTCAAGATCAAGGTGTTAAAGACACCAAAGGCAGCATCCAACTGACAAATTCCCACCATTTGACTAGGTTGAAAACTGCTGCTTATGCAATTTGAACACTTTCTGAAATGTAGTAGACCAGAGTTTATCACTCCAAGGCATTGTGGAAAGTATGGGAAAAGGTCATTTCCATCATCATTCTACCAGCACCATCTCTGATAGCTCAGCTTTCCATGATGCGGAAACGTATTCTTCTTCCAAAGAGAAAATGTGATAGAGTTCCATTTTGACCCATGAGGCTTAATAACTGAAGATGAGAGACTTCACACTTGGCAAACATACTGTAGTGGACATTACAGAACTTTTCTTCAGCATCTAGCATGCATTATTTGCAACAGTATGGGCTACAGTAGAAGAGCTGTCCACAGGTTTATGGATAATCAATGTCATGAAACCTATGTCAGTACTCATTCTGACATGTGCACTTCACACAGAGAAAGGCTACTGTAAAGATCAATGTAAGTTTGAGTTTCTCTAACAAATGGCATACACGAGGTCTGAGAATTCTTATAATACAATAATTCACTTTCGGAGTAACCCAGCTTCCCAGTTACTACTAAATTATTACTTTTCTACACATGCCAAAACTGACTTTGCTTTAGATTCTTATTACTAAAATACATATGCTGAACTAGGAAAAATATGTACCACGACATGTGCTTCTATCCTCTTCAGTGTCCAACTGAAAAACTGAATGGTACATTATCCATGTAATAATTTAACATATGTCAGCCAAACATATCTGTATCTTTATTTCAATTAAATTAAAAACAATCTGCAAGTATATTTAATGCAACATTCACTATATACACACGATTTCTGCAAGGCAATTCTATGTATGCTGATTAACCTACTGTTAGTAAAATATGACAATAGCTATGGAAATTGGCCAGTGAGTGCTCCTTTTCACGAGTGACTGCTTTCATGGCATGACTTGAAGAAGAACAGCTAATAGCCATGAATAGATTATTCAGTAAACCTTAAAAAGAATGTGACAAAACCTAGCAGAGATTAACAGTCGTCTAAATGTAGTAGCATATATACTTCAGGTGATAGTGCTGCTTTTTTTTTTTTCCATTTTTGTTGTCATCTTAATGATGCAAGATTTTCACCTGCTCTATCTAAAGAAAGCAATAATTAGACATTACGCTTCCCAGCAAAAATTTATTTTGAACTGGCACCATAATATTTCAGAAAAAAAAAAGTACCTCTTTGGTGAAGCCTAGGTACCCCCTACTACTCATTGTAACAACTTGTAAACAGGACTGCAATACAGTGCTATGCTTCAACTCTAATTCGATTAGGTACCACAGATCTTCCTCACAGTCCTCCTCATAAATTTAGGTATTTAAGTATTTTAAAGCAAGAAGTAAAGCAAATGAAAATTAAGAAGGATATAAAGTTCCCTGTTTTGAGATTTAAAAAAAGTGCATAATGTTTTCATTCCAAAAACTGTGCCACTGTACGGAACTGACGGATACCAGACTGTTTTCCTTCCTGTACTGGGTATTAGAGATCATTAGGCAAACACGGTCTCTGAACATTGGCCAAAGAAGTCCCTCAAGTCTGTTTTCTGGTACAATCAGTTGTCCGACTACTTAGAACAATGTCCTGCATACGAAAAGAGGAACAGCAAGTTAACCAGTTTTTCCACTATAATGTCTGCTTTTGCAATTCCGTTTCTGTACACCGCATTTCCAAACTTTTGGAAAGTTTTTAGTGTTTGGCATACACATCCCAGCTCCTTGGCACCACCAGGTTCAGTGCATCCATTGCCAGCAACAGAAGTAGCACCAGGAAAATGTGACTCCCAGCGCAAGGGACAGTTCAGGAGGAGTGGGCATTCTCCAGCAAAGGTGGTCCATCTCGATGCATCGATGGATGTGTGTGCTCCCTTTTGTAGGTTTTTGGAGGAAGCTTTGGGATATGTTGAGAAGTGCTTTGTCGTGGAGGAACAGGTGGTCCAGCAACAGAATGGACGTCCACATCTGGCGGTATCAAAGGTGGTGATGGGAGATGCCTCCGTGCTACATGTGGAGAAGGTGTTTGAGGGGGAGGCGGAGTAAATGGAGAGGGGCTATTTGGGAAAAAGGTGTTACCAAGTTCACTCTTTCTCCCCAGTGGTGGAGGTTGGAGGTGTAGTGGTGAGCTAGAGAAAACATCTGGAGTTCGCACAGGTTCTCGTGGTGGTAACACAGGAGGGCTTTCAGGGGGGTCCGAGACGCAGGTCCGGTCAGGTACCGAGTACCTTGGCGAATACACTTTAGAGGTTGGTTGTCTAGGAGGGATTGCTGGTGGGCTGTCCAGGTGTGCAGAAGTAATCTGAGGTACACAAACACTTCACTCAATAAACTTGGCAGCAAAGAACAGGACCATGTTGTGAAACGGGAGCACAGGCCCTGCCACACAGATTGTTCTATCCACTTAAAGAGAAGGCACAGCGAGCAAGTGCAGAACAGAGATGGGAGTAAAGCAGCAGTGCGGTCTAACAACAACATGTTCTCAGAGTGATGCAGACAGAAAAAAGAGACACATGCTGGACATGCAGGGGTGGAGAGAGAATGTATCAAAATGTAAGTTAACGTGAGCCAGAATACAGAGAATGGAGATGCGGGGCAGAAGRAAAAAGACACGGCAAAAAATTAGCAGAGCAACAGTGTCTATGCTGGTCCCAGATTTGCCTGCTGATTTGGGTATCCCTCCACTGCCTCTATACAAGAAGTACTTAGGATGCTTAAAACTACCAGTTATGTCTCCAGGAGTATAAAGACGAATCATAGAATCCTAGAATACTTAAGGTTGGAAGGGACCTCCAGAGGTCATCTAGTCCAACCCCCCCTGCACACACAGGGTCCCCTAGAGCATGTGGCACAGGGTGGTGTCCAGGTGGGTTTGGAAGATCTCCAGAGAAGGAGACTCCACCACCTCTCTGGGCAGCCTGTTCCAGGGCTCTGTCACCCTCACCGTTAAGAAATTCTTCCTCAAGTTCCTGTGGAACTTTTGGTGCCTCAATTTGTGGCCATTTCCTCTAGTTCTATCACTGGTCACCACTGAGAAGAGGCGGCCCCATCCTCCTCACTCCCTGTCTCGACAGCAGGTGATGCTGAACAGGGTAAAAAAAACATATTCAGAAAATGGAATTAAGGAAGGGTGCTCAGGATTRCTTGCAGGAATCGTTGGCAGGCTGTGGCTACAAAGACAATGTAAATGATTTCCACCATCCTATCATGTTTACCATGTTTTTGATTGAATTTTGATAGGAAAATAAAGAAATGTGTTAAATTCTGCAAGTTGATATCAGTTTACAGTCCAGAAAGGACCATTGCTGAAGAGACATACAAAAGTACTCTTCAAAGACAGGCATGCTCCAAGACAATTTTAAGCATGATTTTCCAATCCTCCCCACCAACTGGCACTGAAATCAAGGTATGCCTTATACTGTTACAACAGCTGGAACAGTTCCCAAATGCTAGACAAATGCAACAAGAAACATCAATGGCTCAAGCGGGAGGACAGACAGGACAAATGAAAAAGCAGCACTGAACACCACAGCATTAAAGTTAAATAGTCTTGTGGGCCTTTTCAGAGGACTCAGGTRTGTAGATCAGCTGTCATTGTTATTACTCTTCAGTTCTTTATCCCTGTTTATATATACTGCCAGATGATAATCTGGGATGGTTATCCCACAAGGAAACATCTACCTGGAACCTCAAGTTGCCTGAGGGACTGCCAGGCCCTGAGCACAGCAGATCAGTAGACAAGAGGGCGAGAAACATTTCTAACCCTAATTCTAGGTCATAGATTTTCATTGGTGTGAGGACTAGGACAAATTAAGCAAAATTGTGCAGGTTTGACACACATGCTTGCTCTTTCACATGCAGTTCTTTAAAACTRCAAATAATATCTTCCAGAGTTTCTCTTCTGCCTTACCCAGCCCTTTGCTCCCAAACCCTTCTCCTCCTCCTTCCTCCCCTCTTTTTTCCCCCTTCCGCCCCCCCCCTTTACTCCTTCCTTACTTTTGATGGGGAGGATTCCGCTGGAGCAGACTCCGGTCGTCTTCGTGGAGGAACAGGAGGGGGAACAGGAGCTTCATCTGAACTTTTGGTAAAGTTTATGGATGACACAGAAGCAGATCCTGGCAAAAATTAAAAAAAAAAAAGAACTATGATAATGATGAACTTCAGTTCTGCCCACTTCCCCCTACTGTGGCTAATAAAGCAATTATGAAAGGCAACTTGCGTTTACTGAACTAAATTAATTGTTCATAAAAATGTGTGAAAAATGAAGGCATTAAAGAAAGACACAGCAAACAACCCTCTGCTTCCACTTCCCAGACAAACCAGTCTAAGCTGCAATGATTTCCAAGGTCATCAGCTTCTGCACTTGCTATATTCTGTCTCAAGAAAAAAAAAACCCTCAAGTTTTCTTGCATCACAAAAGCACTAAAATAGTATTCTAGACTTGCAGTCAATGGAACAGTTCAAAATGACAAATAACTTCCACAGAGGTGCTCAGGAGACTTGGTTTGAAAGCTCAGCAGTGTCATCAGTCTATGAAGTAACTTCTGCTTGAAATCAGTCACTTCTTGTGATACCCATTTGAAAGCAGGACTAACCCTGTCCTTCCTTTTTAAGCTCTAGGACCTGAAGAAAAGCTGMATGTTACTGAAAACACATCATAAATACATTTTTTTCATATGTTGGTRAAGAGAGAAGGAAAATAGGTGTGGATGAGTCTTGATGGATTTAATGAAGAGAAAAAAATGACTAAGTTCTGCAGAAAGGTCTATGTGCATTGAAAYCAATTAGGATGAGAGAGATCAGACTTAAGGCACCAGAATAATCTTCACTTGTATTCTCACTTCTCACCACCAGATGATGACCACAAATTAACTCATGTGGTAGCAAATCACACAAGTGTTAGCTTGGGACACACATAGGCAAAAAGCACATAGATTAGCCTTCTGTTCCACAGCTTCTCCAAAGAKATGTAATACCCTTTTTGTTAGATGCCTAATTACACTTTTACCCTAGCCTTAAAAGTTTATAATAAAAATGAAATGAAATGCACTGKTTTTGCCATTTTAAGGAGGCAGAAGTGCCTACTCCTTTGTTACTTTAGAAGARTAAATGCAATTTACCATTTTTAGATCATAGGATCACAGACTCACAGAATTTCTTAGGGTTGGAAGGGACCTCTAGAGATCATTTAGTCCAATCCCTCTGCTCCAGCARGGACACCCAGAGCACAGGGTGGCATCCAGGCRGSTTTTGAAGATCTCCAAAGGARGAAASTCTACAACCTCTCCGGGCAGCCTGTGCCAGGGCACCCTCACGGTAAAGAAATTCTTCCTCACATGGAGATGGAACTGCCTGGGTTTCAATTTGAAACCATTATCCCATGTCCTATCACTGGCCACCACCGAGAACAGTTTGGTCCTCACCTCCCTACAATCATACCTCAGATATTTATACATATTGATTAGACTCCCTCTCAGCCTTCTCTTCTCTAGGCTAAACAGGCCCAGCTCATTTAACTTTTCCTCATAGGATAGGTCTAACACATACATTCTTTGCAGACTATCTGCTATCACCTACTTGCATGAAAAGGACTTGAAGGATCTGAATCGAACACACTGCAGGCATCTGTAGTACTTGAAGTAGCAGAAGCAGGGGGTGGCGTCAAAGGCGTTCTTGGAGAGTTTGGTGCAGAYGCTGTAGCTTCAGTTTCACTCTCTGGGATGCGGCTGTAGCTAATTTTTCTTGGCTCTTGTTGTAGAGGTGTAGGGTGTCGCATGGTACCTGGCCTTGGATTAGAGGGACGAACGCCTGGGGACTTCAGAGGATAGCTGTACTTTTTGGGCTGGGAGAGAGAGAAAAAGAAAAGACAATACAATAGTTTAAAAGGCCATAAGAAAACAAACCAACACAAAATCAGCTATGTAGCTTTTTCTTTAGGAAACCTGAGATCTGCAACAACTTCTGCTRCCTATGAAAGGATACTTAAGCACTTTCATGGGAAAAAAAAAGGTATGAATACTAACAAATCTTGGTGGAGGCTTGACATTTCGTGGCTCTATTTCTAGTGACTTATTGAACAAATAATCCGTAAATTCAGTCTCCATGCTGTTCCCCATTGGATTCAGGTTTTCAAAAAATCTCTGAAATACAAGAAGGCAGAAAATTTACATCAGCTAAGACTTTTCAATAGTTTGTTTCTTTTGCACATACCATCTCAACAGTTCCAGCATTAAACCTAGATAGCACCAGAGGGGATGACAAATGTATGAGTTGTGAAACTCAACTGTTGCTAGCCCTCTGCAGGACACTGCTCCTGCTAGGCTCAGCCTGAGGAATTGACTGGGCATGTATCCTAAATAACTGCTGCATGCAAAAAAAATCAAACCAGGTTAGCTCAAAGGATCCTCAGAAGCAGCTGAAAAGAGTTTGTCTTTGCAGTGATTGCAGAGACTCAAGCAAATAATGCCACTTACTCTGATGTCAAATTCTACTCTTAAACAATATGGCTGGTTCTGGTACTGCTGGATCTCTCCTGTTATTTCCGCTACCTTTCTTCTCTTGCTGAAGTTTATGAGATCTTTCCCATGTCGCTTTAGAAATTCAGGGTTGCCTTCTTCCGTTTTCAAAATGTTGGTTAGGTAAATTCCTAGAAAACACAGAGAAAAGACACTAAATACAGAGCACAAAACAAGGAGAAAGTCATATGGTCGGAATACCAAGAATGTAACAAGAAATTCATTGGTGAATTTTAATTACTTAGAAAAATGTTCTGGTAGGTTGAGTAAGGAATATCACAACTCATTTTCAAACAATGGCAATAATTATTTTAACAAAGCTTATCCTGAGAGCTGTCTTTTGCATCAAAATCTCCAAGTCTATTCAACTCTTTTTTTCTACAAGAAACTCTCACCACATGCACTGAACCATAACTAGCATTTTGCAAGACTGATATTCACTGAACAGAGAGACCAAGTGCCTACTCTGATCTCTTCTGTCCCATTTCAGCTTTACTCCATTCAAAACTCCAGCTAAGTTCAAAATAATTGTTTCTAACACTCAGCCTGACGCATCAGAGTGACGCAGAGTAATATTTCATCTGCCTGTCATTTAGGTTTTATTCTTTTGTTCGAGTCTCCACTCCTGACTTCATGATTATATCAAGTCATGTGAAGATCAGAGAGAGGAGAGCTCTCTAAAGCCCATGGATGATGTATCTGGAAGAGTCACGGCCCACAACGGCTTTTCTGAGCACTGCTTGAGAGGAGGAATGATAACTGTCCAGGTCTGATCTTGCTAGCCTCTGTTCATCTCTGAAGCAAGACAGAGGTTATTTAGTTGATCTTATCTTTCTTTGCAGAACTCTGAGGTACATGTTTCCCCAATCTGCAAAAGGCCAAAGTCATCATCAACACCATTTTCTTCTAATTTTGGTCTGAAGCTTGTGTTGTATAAATGAAATGTATTGCCAGAACTGGAAGTGAACTGCAGCAAAYATTTGAGTAGCTTGCTGAAGTGGAAAAATGCCATTTGCTTAGCTCCACAGTTTGCTAATGGCCAGAATTTCCAGATTTGGAAAAATTKTAAGTTTTTGATGATCCAAAGTGGGATTGTTTCCTCAACTCTATATAGATAGGGTTTTTTTTCTTGGAATTCATATGGGGAGTGAGGAGAAAAAAAAAAAACCACTTTCTGTATTAGTCAATGACAGTAATATTTTTAATACGCACACCTTTCAGTTAGAATATTGTATGTGTACTTATTTTTGTGCAAGTGATAKGCACAAATAATAGTCAATTTCTCTCCTGTAGAGACAATTCACAGTTTTCCTTACAGAACTAGTCCCATTCTCTGTTGAAGCAAGCCAAGGAAATTGCTGAAATTCAAAAACAATTGTCTTGTTAAAACTAATTTCTTACTATTCTTCATACTTTGGCTTAGTTCTTCAGCTCATTCTCTTCAAGATGCTTGTGYATGATACAGCTCATTCAGAACCAAACCTGCTTACCAAAAAAAGGCACACAAGGAGGATTAATGGATCTGAGTTTTGCCAAGTACTTCTTATAGTGATCCTCACTCAGTTCATATGCTTCTTCTAAAATCTTCCTCTGTCGACTTGGAATTTGCTAAGAAGAGATAAAACAGGTTAGCTTGAAAGACAGGCACATGAAGGGACCCATCAACAATGTTTGGACTAACCTTCTCCAATTCATACTTAGGTCAGTGACCATGAGAACAGCACTCTGCTACCTCAGGAGCTTGCCACCTTTTTGTGCATTTTTTTTTAAGTGAAGACTGATTTCTTGCTTCTGCAGTCAGGAAATTAACTCAGTATTACTACCTAGTTTATTTTTCCACTGGGGGTTTTGCTTTCCTTGTTTCAGCTTTAAAGAAAACACTTACTGAAAAGACAAGCCTTCAGAGTAGCTAAGGTGCACAACACTTCCATATCAAAAAATGGAAAACATTTCACTGTACCTCAAATGTGTGATCCAACCTATACACTGCTGCAGAGTTCATTGCACTGACAATCTCAAGGACGCCATTAAAGTTGTTTAGCTCTTGAAAAACTTGCAGGATCTCAATTATCCGGCTCACTACAATTACTCTTTCTTCCAGGTTTTCTGTTTCCACAATGCACCTAAATACATGAGAACGTATCAATTTTTTACTGAACCATTTGTGAGTTTTGCAAAAAAAATAATTAACGTGTAACACAAATACACAAAGCTTAGCTAGSCACAGTTTTGAAAATAAAATAAAAATTTGAATAAAAAAATGAGACTATTAATGTAATATTCTCTACTTGTAGCATCAAGAGGAATTCTCCAAAACAGTGTTTCATAGTATATTTCTGATACTCGGGAATGGAGTTGACRTAGATTTAGGAAAGTCACTTACTTTTCAAACCACAAAGTAAGGTTAGTTGTATGCCTTATCATTTTGAGGAGGTTAGGAGAATTGATTTCTTTATCTTCTTTTGTCCACACACTTCCAACTAGTTCAGATGGCTGCACAGCTCTAGAAAAGTATATACAYTCATTTTAACACGTAAGTAGAAGCATGAAAAAATGATATCATTTTTCCAAAAAGTATTTATTTCCAGGGAATTTGAAAATAATATTTGGAAATAAAAAGGTATCACTGCTCTCCTATGATCTTAGGATCACCCTATGACTTCAGTGACTGGTATTCCTATGTTGCTTTTTTGACTGTGGATATTGGTTAGTTTACATCCCTCTCAACTGCCTCTGTTCATCTAAATGAAAATTAATGTCTAAAGCTCATTCACCATAGTAAAATGTGATCTTCCAATGCCTGAATAACCTCTCACAGACATCTGGTCAGCTCTGACATGGTCCATGACTTACTAGGATATGAAGAAAATTTAATTAATTCTATTTCTCAAAGGATGATCTACCCTGAAAATATCAAGAGATACATGAAGCATAATGCAGTTAACAGCATGCATCACTCACAGCTTCTGCACGTCAGCTTGGGTGGACTAGACAAATACTGGGTTTAGAGGAACAGTTTGTCAGATTTTTTTTTTCCTGAAGAAATAACAATTAATATACAGCATTGGTAAAGTCCCTTGACCTACCGTGGGGCTTCACAGCAGGGGCCCGCAGAATCAATTTCATGCTGTAGGATATTTTGGTTTGTGTCATGTGTTTTTCAATGGAGGAAAGTTACCTGTAAAAATCTGACTCAAGTAAAGTGAGCTGCCGAGCAATTTCTATTGGATGCAAAGTGAGCAAGTCAAAAGTCTCTGTGTGTCCTGGTTTGCTTATGTGCCACTCAATCGCCGGAGGTGGGCTTTCAAAAGTAATGTTGTGACTTGGCCCAATGGCTTGTGCCTGCTTTTTCCGGTTGATTATCTTGGTGATTGATTCCACCCACTTCTTCATTGCTTTCCCTAGCACACAAAAAGAAGAGTCACTACTAAGTTAGTCTGAACACTGTTTTTCCAGCGAGATCTGTGTAATTTGGAAATTCTGGATTTAAACCCCAAAAAGAATAAATTAAAACATTCATTCTTCTGATGTAAGTGTTATTCCCACAGAACTCGTAAGGCCTTCAAACACGGTAAAAGAATACTCACAAAATTAACCTTAATTTAATGAGCTTCACCTCTCCAGGATCTCTCTGTCATCAATGCTAAGTACCAGATTTGTCYAAGCACAAATGAAAACACCTACAARAGGTTCGTGCTCTAAATCAGGAGCTTCTTTTTCTTTTTTKCTTCTTTTCTGACTTCACAGTGAGTTTATGGGAACTAACCTTCTTTTGGTCAAACTGAGCTTCTGAGAACACCCAAAACTTATGCCTGGAGAAGCTTATGTTCATATCTCAAAAAGGCAAAATGAGGAGCCAGGAGAAGCTTCTGCCTCAAGTGAATTCAGAKTCAAAACTGAAAATAAAGCCCAAAGCCTGTACGCCTGTTTAGCTTTGCACCATAGGAATTTCATGCATAAAATGCTAAGTCTACTGAAAACTTACCGGAAATCCACATTAAACCATGTGGTTTATTCTCCTCCTCTAATCACTAACCATTAAGTACTTCTYTAATATTCAAACAGTTACTATAGTTGTCTCAGTTTTTACGACAATCAAACAGAAAAGATCTGTAAAATCATAAATGGAAGATCTACAAGTCTGATATGCACTGTGAAATATCTGGAGAACCCTTTCTCTATAAAAATAGTGATTTTAYCATTAATCTTTTACAAAACTCACCCCCACCTACAGGGTAAAAGGACAACCAAAACAGCTATTCTATTTTGAGCCTCACTCAAATCTTATCCACATGCATTTGTTTCAATTCTTTTACATAAGCTAGGACATATTCATCAGGATATAACAAATATTTATTTTGAATGCAAGTCACGCTTTGGAGAATTAGCAGATTTCATTTTAATTAAGTTTTCTATGTTCTTTGTTATGTGTTTAGCAAGCAGTGAGCCCAATTTCTCCTTATCTACTCACTGAAAGGTAAAATGATCCATACCATACCTTTGAAAAGGGATGATTTATGATAAATACCAGTACGCAAGAAACCATAAGTACCTCTTACTGTTCCAATGAACTCCTCCAAGCGTTGCAGAAGATCAGCATCTCTCTCAAAGTCATAGAAGTGGTGTTCYACCCAGTGTCGACATACATTTAATACCCTGCAACAGTAAAGGGAAAGTAAGCACTTTGGCAATGTGGTCTTATCTTCAAGCCTAGCATTTCAAGGCTTTTTGTAGTGCTGCCTTACACATCTCTGCATGAATCAGCAGACCAAATGCAATTACTCTGTCCACTGTGTTTCTCAAATAACCAGCAATAATTGTTTTTCTGCTTTAAATGTAAGGAGGTCAGATTAATGCTACCATTCAGAAAAAGAACATTTAAAATAATGTTTTGCATTAAAAAAAACAGTGAGGACGACAGACTGATCAGCACACCAACAATCTCCAGCTCAGCACGAGCTTTAAAAAAACCCCACTTAGCCTCACGTGGCTGCGATACTCACCGCAGCTGCACAGGCTGTATGTACTCCTTCCTAAATCTTTTTAACTCGGCACTAAGGGGCTGGTCTCCATTCTCCATTGCGATGCGATCAGCTTCAGTGGGCTCAGGCTCTGGAATTTCAAATCTAGCACAGAAGACGTGTATAAGCATCAGTTGCCTAATAGATTAACCTTGCTCACAATGTGACAAATAAATGTTGATTGAAGGTGGCTCAAAATTCACTATTCCAAAAGTTGGAACCTTATTTCTTGGCAAGTATATGGGAAAAWTTTTTTAAATTTAGTAATAAACCTATACCTTTTCACAAATACAAGATGATTACAATAATCTCAGAATCACAGAACAGTGGAGGTCAGAAGGGGCCTCTGGAGATCATCCAGTCCAACCCCCTGCTCCAGCCAGGACACCCAGAGCACAGGGCACAGGGTGGCATCCAGGTGGGTTTGGAAGATCTCCAGGGCAGGAGCCTCCACARCCAGTTCCASGGCTCCGTCATGCTCRCAGCAAAGAAGTTCTTCCTCACATGGAMACGGAACTTTCAACTTGTACCCATTACACCTTKTCCTATCACTAGCCAGCGCCAAGTCTGCCCTCTCCTCCCTGCATTCACCCATCTGATATTTTTACATATGAACCAGATCTCTTCTCTGTTCTCTAAGCCAAACAGGCCCCGCTCGCTTCGTCTTTCCTCATATGATAGATGCTCCAGTCCCTTAATCATCTTTGYAGCCCTGTGCTGGACCCTCTCTAGAAGCTCCACATCCCTCTTGTGCTGGGGAGCCCAGAATTGCCCCCAATACTCTGGTGCGGCCTCTCCAGAGCTGAGCAAAGGGGCAGGATCTCTTCCCTCAACCTTAATGCCATAAAAGTATCTAATAAAATACAGATTTCAAAGACAAAATGAAGTTGGGATGCTGGAAGTAACCACAGCTACCTCAAAACACATCTTACTTGCCATCTTTGTGATTCTTAAATTTGACACCATTCAAAAGGYGTCAGTAGCAAACCAAAGTCAACTCAAAACCAAAAATTTTACAAATGTTACTTGATATAAAAAAACCACTCAAGATTGTGCTCAAGGTATAATATTTTAAAAAGTGACATACCTTTCTATCAGCAGACTCAGCAATTCTTGTGGTTTACAGAAGGATCTGTAYGTTGTTAGAAAAGTCCGAACAAAGTTGGGATCTAGGAAAAGAATAATTTTGTGCTTGTGGCAACAATTATCTTTTTTTTCTTTATATACTGAGCTAATTTTAAGTCAGTTGCACTCTTTAAAATAAAGGATGCTGGATTAGCTGTTTGCAGAACAGAGTGTGTAAAACAAAATGGCTTCTGTAACAGTTYGGGCCCTCTTGAAATAGCAATATAATACAGAATTTAAATCCAATTTTAATTCTGCTTGAGAATTCATAAAAATGACTGTCACTTAAACTATTAAAAAATGAATTATTTTTCATCAACTCTGAAGATAAAAATAGACCACTTTATTAATGACTTTTCTCATAAGCAATCTTGGTTTTGACAATGACCAGGATAAGGTAACTCAAATGACCCAGAAAGTAACACAGCCTTGGAAAGAAATGGCAAGACTCTCTTCTCAGGGAGAATTTCTTCCCCAAACTGGTGCCACTTACGTCCACACATGCTTAAGGCAGGCTAAGGGTTGTTTCGGTTAAATGACAGCTATACTCTGAAGTTGTATTTACTTCACTTCACGAAAATCAATAGGTTTCATTTAAATTGACCACTTACGTATCACTTGATTTAAATATTCAAAGCAAGTTTTAAAAGCAAGTATGCAGAGTGGAAACAGAAGAGCTTCCCTCCGTCACAAAAGCAAAGCCATTTGTTTTTGAGTCTGAGAAAACCCAGTGACAGCGTGTTGRCTTTGCACAGAGAAACACCAGAAACAAGGCTGACATTACCACTGGACCAAAGTACCAAGCAGGTTGCAAAGGCTTCTCCACAACCAGAGCTACAAAAAACACAAATGTCAACTGGAAATGTTTCTAAGATGTTGTAGCTGAACTAGAGTGAGAGAACTTGAAGCCAGAGTCCCTACAGGCTTTGTGTGTGATGCAGGAAAGAGGAAAAGAAAAAATGACAATATTTGACATGTAACTCTAGATATCAATTTCACAGGTAGATTTGCTCCTAGGAACATGGGGTGTTGAGACAATTCTTGAAATCTTACTCAGGCCTCAATCTGGGGAGCAGTTTACTGTAATGCTTTGTACAGATTGATCCCATATTGGGTGGCACAGCTTTCCCTTGTATTTCTGCTCTATCCGAATTCCAGTTTCCTAGACCACACACTGGCTACTCTGCCGCAGCCTCTCATTTCCTTCACGACTGTGTCTTTCTTATCATAATAGTTCTTCCCACCYTCTCCTTCAAACTATACAGCAGAAAATCCCTTTTTATCAAAGGCAAACTCCCAAATGCTGTTGCAGAAAGCACATCATGCTTGTTCCCACAGTCCTCCTCATGCAAATACATTGCTTTTATGTGGTTTCTGGAGGATGGKGAGCATGGACCCAGGTGCCCACTGCCCCTTGCTTTGTGTGCATCACTGGCCCTTTGCAATCTGCGAGGCAGCAGTTGCTTTGGAAAGCAAAAAGAGGTGGTACAGAGGTAGCTACTTACATGTAAATGAAAGAAAACAGACATTTTGCTTCTAGTTGAGAACTCAGTGTCCTCCCACTTGTCTTTTTTATAGAGTAGAAAATGGTAAGGCAACAAGAAGCATTTCAAATTTGACTTCAAAAGCTAGGTGCATAAAGACACACACTGGCAGGTAAGAATTTGGGGAAGTTGGCAGGCAATGGGAGCCAYGGCAGTCAGGAATAACAGAAAAGCCAAGGGCTCCTCTTTACATAACCCATGCTGATCTCCTAACTACAAGACACGGTCCCTAAAATCAAGTCCATAACCGAGCACCATGACTTCTGTTTCTAGTTTCATCYAGCGTACATCATGCATCCTAGACAGATTTCATCTCCACAAAAGAGAAAAAATGGTCCTCTGGTAGTAATATTTTCAGATCCCTGCAGACTCTGTTTTCTGCTTGGCAGTCCTCTCTGCTATTATTTACAAGTAGGGTGAAGTTTTACATSCAAACCACATATCGAGTTTCACATGCTGCAAACCAGAAAAATCAAATCCAAACTTGTTATCTCACTAGCAAAACCTCTAACTTAAAATAGTGACACTATATGAGCAAGTGTTAAAAAAACAGACAATGCTGGTTAGCCAGGATGTCTGCTCATGTGATAATTCTCTCTTCAATACAGCCAATTTGAAAGCTAAAAAAGAACAATAACTTGTTCTACAAGGACTTATAAATAATCACCCTTGAATTCCTTAAGAAAGGAAACGGACACTATGATGACGCACAAGTGCTCTTAACATATCAAAGCTTTAAAAATAGAAGAGTACTGCCCTATAGATTAAAAAAACCCCCTAACTTTCAAACTTGTACCTGATCTTGCACAAATATCAGAAAAAGGATGAAATTCTTTATCATCATTATTGTATTATTATGCACAATGCATATTAAACACATATAAACCTCAGAGTATGCAAATAGGGCCAAAATCTGAATTTCTACATGACGGACCATTTTTCCCGCGTACAAACACATGGGAAGCCACTTGTGCAGAGGAGGTTTCTCGTTCTTAGCTGCTCCCCTGCAGGATGGTTATGGATTTCCAAATGCTGGACTAGCTCTCACGCTGACTGCATGTCTTGGCCCTGCACTTTACTGATGCATAAGAGTGAGCCCACTGGGCAGTCTCTACTTTGCAGTGAAAGAGAGAGAACAAAATGCTGCTGGCAGGTTGTTATTGTGCATGTGACACAGAGGGGAGGGGAAGAAAATAAAAGGGGGGGTGTGTGTCAAATATCCATGCTACAAACATGGTATGGATTCTCACACAGATCTCTGTACACAGCAAAGAAGTTGAGCCCAGGTTTGAGTTGACTACTGGCTGCACATAGCCCATTTGCTCCTCAGTATACCAATAAATCAACTGCTCTCCAGTAAGGTGCATCAAATTGACAACTTACACAACCATGCCTCTAAGTCTCCTTAAAWAATCTGACCTGCAAGTGTAACAATCTAGCAAAGTTGCAGGGCTAAAGTAAATGGTGTCTTTGGGCTACCTACCCTGTCGCATTGTCCCAGAGAAAAGCTGCATCAAAAAAATACAGCTTGCTCTTGGGGCTTATTTACATAAAGGCAAGAACATCCTTTTAAGATGCAAGGCAAGACAAGAAATTCTGCAGTCTGGGGCTATCTGRCGAGATACCACCAGGAGACTCATTTTCCCGTGCCTCCAGTATCAGAGCAAAACAGAAGCCCTGAACTCAGCTGCTAAATGCAGGAAAGAGTAACTTCAGGGTTACTATGGAAAGTTGTTGCCACTGCATCTCACAAAAAACAACCCTGAACATTTTACATAGTAAACAGCCCTCGTTTCCTGTGCAACAGAGCCTTTGGGGCTGAATCACTAAAACTGTGCTCCTTGGTTCCCCTAGAAAAGACAGCAAGGAATAGTCAGGGTGACTACATCTTTCCTCAGAGAAAACTAATTATAAAGCAGAAGGCATATAAAGAAAATGGGAATACAGGGAAATGGCTCTGAACCCAACATTTCACTGTAAGATCCACATGCTGAACTAAGATCATGAAGACACGCTAAATTAATACATTGCAAGACCATCCAATATATACAGATACGTGCTTTTTTATTTTATTTAGTCAAATTGTTCCAGCCTATCAGTAACCACATCGTCAGTTTTACCTAGCATGGCTTGGTCAAGGTCATACAAGACAGCAACTTTGGGTTTCAAGCATCCTACTTAAGGCATCCTTAAGGAAGGGCCATTAAGTACAGGGAGTTAAATGACTCGAAGAAGGTCGATCTACTCAATCAAATTTATCTCCCCCTTGCTAACCAATGTGCTAAAAAAGCAAAAAAATACATGCAGATTAAAATAAAAAAAAGCTTCAAGAAACCCCATGTTCTTTCAAACCTGCTGTTTTTGCTTTATGGAGCACAAGAATACAGTTTGTGGCTTGCTGAACAGGAGTAAAACTTGGAGCACATGGAACAATGCTGAGGTTTTTGTGCCAAARCCACCATGCATATGGAAAGGGCAATTTGCAATGGCATGTGAGTCAGCCAAAACAAAGCAAATGCTCACAAAGGCACTAAAAGACACTATTTTTGTAAATTCTCTGCTTCTTCCAACATCCAAAAATYAAAACTATGTCATAAATCATGCTTGTAAAATTTCACACCAAAAGCTAAAGTATCAATATGAGCACAGGAAAAAAACAGTTCTGGTCAAAACTGCAGGCAAGACCCTGTGTTTATACTTCTAATTAATGTTAGGAAAACTGAGGTAAATGTGGAGAAAAGCAATAAAATRGAATAAACAATCTTATTCACAAGCACCTTAAAATACAGAACTGTCCTAATTGCATCCAGTTTATTCCCTGATTCTTCCAAGCAAATATTTCTGCTCCATGTTAGGTATTCAGTGCCATCATGACCAAGCTACACAACGATTTAGGATAACCAAAGTAGAAAGGAGTAAAAGCAAAGTAGAAAAAAAAAGGGGGAGAGGGAGCCATTGTTGAATATTAGGAAATGCATTAATAGTAAAATGCAGGTGGAYTTAGAAAAACTACCATAAAGACAGAATCAAAAGACCTTGAGCTTTTCAGCACAAGTGAAGAAAATACTAGGTAARTATTAAAGAAACCCACCAAACATGAGGGTGGACTGGATGACCCACTTCCTTTTGTGTAGCAGCTCTTCTTAGAGCTTCAGCCCAAACAGAAACTTGTAGCCAAATGTTTTTAAATCAAAGCCCCACTGAAATTCTGATTAAGCAGCCAAGTTAGGCTCAATTTTGCACGATTACCCCAAGCAAGTAGGTATTATTTGGTCTGCTTGTCACTTGAGTCATCGCATGTCAGCATGGACACGGGTAAGAGTTTTCAACTGAAAGAACTGGGCCGCAATTCCTTCCCAAAACGCTGTCCCTTTGCACGCCCCCACCAGCTTTGGAAGTCCCAAGTGAAGGCAGTTCTTGTTGCCTGGGGCACACAGGAAATAACTATTGTCTAGAGCTCAGTTCCCACAAGCGCTTTATACCCCACTAAAATTTCAGCCAAACAGGATTCACTGTTTTAATTTCTACTGCTACGAAGCAGATTTCTTTGCAAATACAAATGTTAATTCAAAAAGCATTTCAGAATATTTGCAGGGCAAAGCATATTCCCTTTCAATATACTGTATATGCTCAGCTGTATTTAAATAACATAGAAGCAGCAAAGCATAGCCTCGTTAACACCCTTTCYAGCTATACAGATAAGGTGCCTCACCTGCATACATATGGTAAGTCAGCCTCTCAATGAGCTTGACCACAGTTCCAGCCTTGATGATAGGGATGCCAGACTTGGGCTGCATGTTTTCTTCAAACACAATATTCTGTTCAGAGTCTGGTTCGGCGAACCTGTAAAGCTCAGGATTTGGAAATCTCATCTGCTCTTCTTTTTCTTCCTGTAACATTGTTACATCCAACATCCTTTCCAGTGTGCTTCTGTATTGCAAAGATATCAGTGCTGCCATCCAGTTATTCTTCTCCTCAGCCGATTTAGCAGCAAAAATAACACTGTTCTCATCTTTTAAGATGATTTCAAAAGCATGTCTGTACTCATTAGTGTCGTCCTTATCGTTGATTTGTACCTTCCGCATAAAGAACTTCTCTTTCAGACGATATTCTGCATTGCTAGCACCAGGAAGTCTTGGCTGGCCATGATTTGACTTACAGCAAATCATCAARCCATCAAATAGAAATATGTGTCTCTCATGCTTTGCTCCTACGCGCGTGAGAGTTCCTTCCATGATGAACTCGTTACAGCATTGTCCAATGTCCTTACCTTCCCAACCATCAATATTTTTCTGGATTTCATTCATTTTCTTAATTGCTAGCTGTTTCCCCTTCATCTGCTGTGTATAGAATCGGCATGCAGATTCACTTCAATGAAGGACAGGAGAAAGGCAGTCTATTAGTATGTTTGTTTTTAAAAACCACAAATACCACTAACATCTAAAACRCAAGATGATCCATTTTCTGTGCGATGAGAATTCCACTGAGAAYACAGTTCCAGAACTCAACATCAGGACTCTTCTACTAAGAGTACCGTTACAGGACCTGACAACTATTTTTCCCCATCTCATCTAAATAACTTTCTACTTATTTTGTATGCAAAAATCTTTTACCTAAACGCAAGCAACCAGAAGCAGGCAAGTTGTTAGAATACCCTCTTTAACATGTCACTCATTTCCATAGCTGATAAACTATTTTAGAACACATTAATTTGAAAGAAGATTTACAGAAAATAAGCTGTTAAACACACTTATGTCCATAACTTTGTATACTTAGGTATATAAGTACAAACACTTATGTACATAAACTTAAYATTATGCACTTCACAGTACAGAACTTGTATTGAGTTTTGAAACAACTTTAAGAGTAAAATTTTAACAACGCTAAATAGCTAGTAAAGAGAATGTTGTGTACATTCTAATGTTGAAGCAAATAGATCACATTATACAAGATTTTGCTATAATGCTGCTATTGAATATTAGTTTTCTGATAATTTAGTAGTAACTTTAACTAGGCATTGTACAATAAGCTATACAAAGCTATTCAGATTACTTTCAAGTAGTTTCAAATTCAAAAATATTCCCTTCTGGTCACACACAAACGTGCATTTACAGTACTTTTACACAGCAATTTATTAACTAAGCATAATCAACCCACAAATGCTGGGATTTTCTACTTACCAGCGAATCCTCAGGAGGTCTCAACTACCAGTATGTAAAGACGCATAGAAATTTGAAGGGTTTTAAAACAATAACAAATTATCTTGGCTTTGATGTCACTTCCTTTGAAAAAGCAGGCTTGTCACAAACTATTTTGTTCATTGTTTACTAAAAGAGGAAACTGGGAGCCCTGGATTTATAGTAAGGCATTAAGAGCAGAACTCAGGAAAAACAGAAATGTGTTTACCTAAGCCTTCGTTTTGCAAGGCTTTTGGAGCATATCCTTTCCATACTGCTTTGAAGATTCAGTAGGGCAGTTATTGCTTGCTTTAAACACTCCTTATCCTCTTCATCCTCACTCTTTTCTTCTAATTGCTGCAAACATTGAAGAAAATCAAACACAAAGAGAGTTACAAGTGTTTTGGTGCACACGTGCCCAGAAGCTTGACCTAGGGAAAAGAAATCCAACCATTTACTGTTTGCGTGTGCTCYCAGTTATTACCAGTGCGTTACTGACACAGACGAGGGAGACAATTCTCCACCAACATCCTAAACTCAGTAAGATCAGAGCAGCAGCCACCAGTCCCTCATTTATGGACACGCTCAGGAACATGTGCTTACCACAGAACTAGTCTGATTCACCCTGCATTATCCAAAAGTAAAGCAGCTAAAGCTGCTACTTTCTAAGAGGACTAAAGTGACGAAGGAGATGTACCTACATACCATKCAACAGGATAGGGTCAAACCTGTGGTAGAGATGGATGTTTGTGCATGAAGAGAGCTCGACTAAAAATCAAGGAAATTTTCCTTCACCACATTTGTAAACAGAAGATTACAAAGGTTCTCACCTAACTAACAGCTTAATCACCCARTAATTCAGGTTGGAAAGGACATTGGGGATCACCTTATCCAATCTTCTGCTTAAAGCAGGCCCATCTTCCATCAGCTTACTCGAGGCCTTACTAGGTTTTGACTTTCTCTCAAGATGGAGAAACCACCATCTTTCTAAACAACCTGTTCATATGTTCGAAAACCCTCACGGTGATCTTTTCTCCTAATAGCAAATTAGAATACCCTTTGTAGGCTCCTGCATTTTCACTATGCACCGATAAGAAGCGTGCGGCTGTCTTTCCTATCCCYGTTGCACTGATATACATATTGACTAAACTCTCACCCATAGTAAGTAGAAAGAAACAACCATTTCCCTCCATCTGCTACGACTTTCTTGCTAACATAGCATAATGCGGAGTTCGTGGTATGGGCAYTCATTGCTGCGAGGACAGTCTGCTGACTTCAGCTGTTGTCCACCAGGACCACAATCCTTCATGCAAGACAGAGGGAAAATGATAACCAGATGGGATTAGGAAATGGAAGCAAACATTTGACCACAAAAGGGTGGGTTGGCCACTCATCAGCATCGAAAGTGGTACCTAACTTTAGGCAACAGGTTGGCATGAGGCAGAAAGATAAATCCCTTTGGAAAGTACACGATCGCACTGCCGCTTTCCCGTGTAAAATATAACTACTGTGCTCCACAATGCAAATGTGCACAACATATCTGCAAACGACATTTGAACAGGTCACAGAACAGCACAGCAGAGCACTAATCCTTTCCCTGACCAGAGTCCATCACTCAGTACAATAGGCGTCTATGCCAATAACTACCTTCTCTGTGGTCTTAGCCATAAGCGATGGCACAAGCTTTATTCTTTGCAGCTCTAGTTYGTGCAGCATAATCTGTCATACTCTTGACCTAAATGGAAATAGCCATGAGTGCCTCCTAATGAGGCAAGCAGAGAAAGAGAGCTGACAACACATCGTAACAGGTTTTCATTCAAGAAAAGCCGAGGTCCAAGAACAGACAGACTAATGCCATCCCATTCTGCTGACTGCACAACATATACATATCAGCTTGCCTTCACTCATCTTGAGCAGGACATCTATGCTTAGAGAGGCCCCAAGACAGACGAGGCAGGTAGCGGACTGATGGAGAAAATCCTGAAACAAAACTAGAAGAAAAGTGTAACCACCTCTAGGATTCTGCATCTTTCCTGTACAAGAGTTCAGAGGAGTTTCTTCARCTTTTCACCAATGTGTATGATCAGTTTGACTGGATTTCCCAGCATCCCTGCCTGGCTACCCTTCAACAATAGTTAAGACTGTTTCTGGTCTAATTTCCTTAAAAACAAGGCTTATTAGATAAAGCATATCCTGTCATTTACCTGAAAGGCATGGTGTACAGGGACAAATTCAAGGAAAAGATACAACTAACACAAAATGAGAACTCATACAATCTTCTGAACTGCTATAGAGACATTTCTCTGTGAAATAGAGAAAGAATTTGTGTTTATTTACCCTAACTATTTTAGTCTGAGTTTAGTTACAATCTACCATCAGAAAGCCTTAGTCAAAACTGACCTAAACTTCTATGTCCTTTWTCTTATACTATCCCTAGATAGTTTGGAACAGGTGGTTATGAAACAGCATCACTAGAAGGGCATTCATGACCCTTCACAAAATCCACAGATTTYCTGTAGTTGTGCAGTGCCCCCTAAYGAACGAAAGAGGTAGATGCCAAACAAAAGGGTGGTTTTCTTTCAGTATACTATKAATACTGTACTATCAATACAGAAAAGAGGTGCAGTTTCTTGCTTATCAGTAGTACTAATCATTAAATTATTTTTAACAATCTTTTAAAAAAATTGGTGTATAATAATTTCAATATAACAACCAGTATTATAGGTACAGCATTCCAGGCTATTCAAGGYGAACAAATTTGCTAAATAGATTGCCTTCAGAAGTCTCTCGGAAAAACAAAACAACAAAGCACTCTACATTCCTGTTTGCAAACACTAAAGGTATGTCAAAAAGCAGAAAACAAGGTATTTCATTCTACCTGTTGCATAACCCAAGAATCAGATATTTACAAAAGCAAGAAACARGAAATTCCCAACAGATACAAAAGAAATATACAGTGCACAGTTAGAATACATTATTCCTTCCTTTAAGCTGTCAGGGAGACATCTATCTAAAAAAGGCAAGGAAGGAAGATGATGAGAATATGAAGATATAATAGTGCTAATAACTGTTTTGAGGGATGTACAAACTTGTACTTCAAGTGCTGCATCAGAATCTACACTGGTATTTCTCCTGGAAGATTATCCTAAGTCTAAGYACTGAAGTTTATGAACTGCAGGTTCCTGGGGTCGCCCAAAGGAGGAATCACAGCACAGATTCTGTAAGCAAAAGACATGACAGCAGCTGGAAGMGAGAGAAACTACAACAGAACTTTCTGCAGCCCCTTATCCATGCTGTAAGTGGTCTCTTGAGTGAGGGTGCTAACTTGAAACATCAAGCCAAGACGCTCAGTGCCTAGGAGGTCCCACCTGAGAAGCGGATGCYGTACGCAGCTGTACTCTGGTACCACTGCCTTAGAGCGCTTCTCAACATCCACTGGGGAACTTGGATATCCAAAATCCCACAGGGAGGTAACCAGCCTCTCGGGGGAGCTGGCAAAGGAAGCACGATCTGGAACACAACCTGGCTCTCTTCTCTGTAAAGAAATGCTAAATAAACAAGCAACATTCATGAGAATTTGAAAACCGKTGCTCCATGTTCTATTGTCCTGTCTCCCTAGTTTCTTCAGTGGATGTCTAAAAGTCAAGTGCTAACCAGAAGGTAATCCAGTTAAAAAGGCGATTTCATGATCACAGCGAATAAAAATGAGTAGGGTTTCCTCTTCTGACGAATGCAGACTGATAGATGTGCGGGCACCATACAGCAATCCTGGTACCACTTTTCTTAACAACAGCCCAAGAGCTTTCTGCCTTTTTGTGATCTGTCCAAATGATTAAAAACGCGTCCCAAAGTAGTAATAGGCTAGAAAAAGCAATCTAGCTCARAATCCTCTTCGGTTTTTTAGAAAGCATCAAAATAAAAAATTCTCTGGAACAGCAGCAGGGGACAACTGCAGAAAAGAATGCAAACAGTCCAAGAGGCMGTTCACATGTGAAGAGAAATCCACTGTATTCCTAGGGATACACTCAGTTTTAACGCATTCAAAAAACAAGAACACCTTTTGCTTCTACGCAAACTCAGTTTCAAACACAGGGAAGCAAAACCATGCACACCTGTACGCAACACTTTCTTTAGATTTAGAAGTCTTATTTTCTTAAGAGCAGAACAAAACTTAGAATACTGCCAAAGTATTGTAAAGTTTTCCCCTCCGATCAAAATCTCTTATTAACTATGCCTTCTCCATTTCATTACAAAAGATAAGTTACATTAAAATATATTTTCATGAACAACAAACCCTAGGTATTAGCTAATTAGTTACAAAAATGAATTGGAGATGCAACTCTGAAAGAAACAGGAGCTAAAAAGCCCTCACATACCAAATCTTAGCTCACATAATGTTAACTATTGACAGTGCATAAGTGTTAAATATACAAAAATATGCAGCATTTCCTATTCACCAGCTTTCAGCACAAGCTTCTCAGTTCTTCCAGTTTGCCAGTGACTTCAAAACATATCTGAAATATGTATAAAGTTTGAGTAAGGCAAACTTAAATCAAGCCCAAAGAAGTGAAACAATCTGAWTTAAAGAATGTGTATTTAAAGAATTGCTACTTTGATTTCTCTTCCTTTGATTTGTTAAATTTTAATTAATTTACCTCAGAAATGACTGTACTACTCCAAAATAAGCACCTTCTTTCAAATCAGAAGTGGACACAGCAAAAAGGCAGGAAAAGATATTTAGAAACATAAACCCTAAAGAAATCCATCAGTTGACATTTCACCAATTCAACAGCTTGACATTTTGCACCACAGGTTTTAAGGGGCCCATTTCCCCCTAGTATTCCCGTGAAAAGGCAAAGCCTGTCAGGAGACCCCATTTCACKCTAGGTAACACGTCAGTTGTTACTGCAGACTGCAGTATATTTGGTCTGAGGTTTGCTCAGAGGGAAAGAGGGCATTATGTTCAGTTTCTGAATTTCTTTCCTAAAGAACCAAAGGGAGGGGTTTATGTATGCAACCAGTTCTGCTTTTCGAGTTTACACAATTACCATTTGCCCCAGCAAGGTACAGATATAAAAACAAAGCTTTGTTTTCAAACTAGTTGATGTTTTCATATGCCCATTTCCTAAACATTCGGGGGTTTTTTGGTAGGCTAGTAACTGCGCGCAGAACGTCTGCATGTATTTTGTATGTCAAGACTCCTAGCCTGGGCATATGGTCACTTTCTTTACAGCAGACCTTCTCTAAGTATGAAAAAAAGTAAAGAATTTGCTCTGCATTCCTTAAAAATATGTAATTTTTTTGCATGTGCTGACATCCCTTCCATAGCACGTTCATTACCTTTCTGCAACCAATGTACAAGTTCACACAGATCCTTCCAGAGCCTACATGCTCCGAATTTCTCTTCTTTCTTACTGTCTCTTTGCTTTGTCTCATCATTAGGACCAGACCTGCAGAGCACATTAGAAATTTAAAAGTTGGTAACACTTATTTAGCTCTGTATTTGCAACATCGCAAAGTATTTAGTAAGTGCTTCCACACTTGTAACTGAAGTCTTCTGTTTTCTTCCCCCAAATTTTCCATGACAGAAAAGACGATTCAGATCTGAAAACACCTTCCCTCTTTCRCAGAGAGGATTCCCTTGGAATCCACTCTCACTGCTTCCACACAATTCAAGCATGATCTTTAACAGCCAAGTCCRCAAGGCTAAAATGGATGACCCTTCTATGCTTGCACACAAACACGTTAACTTTTGGGTGCTGCAGTCTGACGAATTTCAAGATTTCCAGAGTTTGCTTGGGGAAGCAGTGGTAGAGCCCTGTTGATTTTAGAGAAGATTAAGAAAAAACAGCATAAGAAATGAAGGACGAGCAGAATCCCATCAGTTGCTATGCAAAACTATCAACTTTGGCCTTGCTTTTCATAAGGGTAAAAAAAAAAAAAAAAAAGAAAAAAAAAATAGCTGATAGCAGCTATTACCATGCTATGTTCCAGGGCAATTCTCCATATCTCTGCCCTTCTGCACAGATTTATAGGCAGAATATATTAAAAAATGATTGACAGAACATGGGAAAAATGATAGAGTGTACAAAGAAAATCCAGTGCAAAGGACAAAGTGGGAGTTGCAGGCAATAGCAGAAAATAAGAGATGCAGCTTTTGAAGGAGCAGCAGGATGCAAGAAGCTGAAGAGAGCTTGGTCTACAGAAACCACAAAGGTGTCTTGTTGTTTTACTTCTCGTTATTTCCAACATATTTCCATCAGTCTTCACTGGACGCATTAAAGCGTTGAAGGAATAGGTGGTTGTTAGCACCAAGAAACTACATTGTCCCCATTGCAATGACACCAGAGAAAGCATGCTGGTAGCTCAACTAAAATGCAAGATCCAAGGCCACATACACATAGTCTGGATAAACACCTCAACTATAGGACTACCTCTCTTCAAGGATCTCCCTCTGTGCAAAGGTTACAAGAATCGAGGCAGGAAGAAAAGGCCAGGGAGATGAACTCCTACCGCAGTTAAAGGACCATGCATCAAGGCAAGTCTATCACAGGAGTACAAATGGGGATGTCTCAGGAACAGAAAAGCTTACAGTGCTTGAAAGCCTCATCTATAATAATCCATCATTTTAATATACAATTCTGAGTTACTTGTACCAAAGTTTTTATTGTGAGAAAAACAAAAGAAAAAACCTCACTTTTTTTTTCCAAGTTATTGTAATATCCACTTATTTTGTGMAAATTTAGCCTTGTGTATGATGATGCCACCCAAGTTAAAAGAATCACCTAGCTTCAATTAGCAGAATGCTGCTGTCATTCAGAATTGGAAATAGATTCCTCAAGTAAAAGGATATTTTGGCCTGCGAGTTTTCCTAGCAAATTGATCAAGAAACAGGTCACGGAAATTCTAAAGTAGTAAGCGAAGGCAAAAAGRGTAGGAGCTCGGCTAATGCTTCATTTGACCTGCCAATCAGACCACCACCTAGGCGAGAGCAGCCTGGCCCACTGTCATCCTGCTCCCTGCTTAACAAAGTACATCATCTACTGCTACAACAGGGTGGCAGTGACACTTCCCAAGTGCCGCTGAGGGCTGTAAGCCAAGTGAAAGATGCAGTATTTATTTTGTTTTCATCAGCTAATGTTCAGCTTTGGTAAAAAAGTAATTTTAGGAGACAGTGAATAAACCACTCTTCAAGGCAATTTATTCTCAYCAGAAAACTTTCTGCTCATATACAACTGATACTTAAAGAAAAATCCTTTGTAAAAAGAAATTATACAACAAAACCTACATCTCCATCATAACTCCATTATAGATGGCATAAGTCACCGGASAATGGAGTGATATACATGTGTACAAAAGTATCTTACAGATACCAAAAGACATGCAAGGAACCCACCAGAGTCCCATAGCTAGAYGGAAAACATACGTATACACACACATTCTGCAGAACTTGTTAAATACTGAGTCAAAACGAAATGACCTCAGGGATCTCAAACAGCTATAGCAACAATAACTAAGTTTTTGGCGGGGTGGAATCTCCTTGTCTTCTTTGCCCATACACACAAGGTTTTATTTTCCGTATCATCTTCACCTTTGGCTGCTGCCAAATGCCTAGCCGACGAAGATGAAACGCATCAGCAATCAGTGAAGAAAGGCAAATCACTCAAGAACTATGCAATCTCCTTTACACCAACTTCCACCCCAGAAACAAAGGTTGTATCTCCACAACACTACATATTTTAACCATATTAAGGAGATGCTTAATTTTTTTTTCATCTGCTGTCACACTCTGGGAAGTTTCTTAAGACTTGAGWCCGATATTGATGCTACCTCCCGCTCTTCTGCCCCCAGAAACACTCCACAGTGCTCTGCAGTCCTTGCATCAGCAACACATTTATCAAGYTACATTTTCTTCAACAGATAAACTTGCATTTATACATGAAATAGTGTTTTTAATCTCGRACGTCCGTAAAACAAATTCATGCTCATAGTTATATATGCAAATACATGCAAAACMTTATTGCATATATTGCATTTCAAAACAGTATTGTTTTGAAATAAAAMTAGAAACAAATTGTACATAAAAGCTTCTGCGTTTGGAAAGAAGGCAGACTACAAAGTGACTCAAAGAAAACAAAATCATTTACTGACGCTACATAAACACTTTCATAAAATAATTCAGAGCTGGTCTGAAGATGAGATGTTCTGCTGTTAATATTCATTTAAGGAGGCTTCAAGAATAGACAAAAGCAAGAGAACCTGTTAATTACAGTGCCTGTGGTCCACAGACAATGTTTCAAGACAATGATCTCTCATTGCAGATACTGAAAAAGCTCTGCAGAGTGCCAAAGTCTGACTCACTARGAGTCCGATCCTCCACCCTGGGTTGGGTTACACCAGCTGCAGAGGGATCACAAACCTGCTTCGTTAATTTGCATTATGCTCTGCATCAGGAGCCTAGCTAAAGCAGGGCAAAGACCCAAAGKGAAGTCAAAGTCCACCACGTTTTGGGATGTGTTGCCCAATACAGCCTCAGACTTACAGGATCAGCAGAAATGCACMCGAGTTCCAAATAACTCACTTTTCACCCCATCATGCCTTCTCATAGCAAATTTAAGGTCCTCAGGTCGGGAAAAAGGCAGTTCCTTATCTTGGAAGACCTTGTCAAACTACGTTTTACCAAGCTACATTAACATAATGAAAGAGGCAGGTAAAAATAAAGTTAATTTAAGGACTATTTCCATTCAAGCTGAACTGCCAACCTGTAGAGACTGAGAAGCATTTGCCATCTAAGAACACAGTTAGGGAAAAAAATACCACCCACAAGATGTTATTGTGCAACATAAGCATCCTGAACATTTATACTCAGGACATATAGAATTCCAAGTAAAATATATAAGTGACAAGATATCAAGTTTCTTTTTAGGGGACAAGTGGGCATTTGGGTAGAGAACAGATTTTTTGGAAAACAGAAAGGTAAATACAAAACTTTTAGGATACTGCACTTCACAATTTGAGGCATTTACATTATGAGAAATCTCCTGTGAAATTAGTCTTCAGCTGTTTTTATATATATATATATATATAAACACACAGATATATATATAGTGTGTGCACATACATACATTGTGTGTGTTTGTGTAAATATCTCTCTTCCATTTTCTACAATGTATTATTTTATTCAAGGAAAGTTTAATATATGCTTTGAAGTCTTTCTTCTTAGGGGAAAAAAAAAAAGTTTTCAAATAGTCTTTCCATCACAAAAAGCAAACAGAACATACAAGCACAAAAACTGTAAGAGCTGAGATTTAAGCTTTTCATTTACAAAACTTTTTACAGTACCTGCAAATTTGCACAAAAAGCCTGACACTACATGAGGCCGCTATTTTGTATGGTTAGTTTCTTGTTTAAAAGTTTGAGGTCTTTCAAACTGCTCAAAGGAAAACAAAGGCCTTAATCAGATGCTAATTTCCCTACTAAACTAAAGCAAGAAACTGCAGCTAAAAATAGAATCTGTATTTGTGTGTTCCTGGGGCCCTGCCAAACTTCAGGAGGGCTTTAGCTTCTAACTACAATAACCATTGGTGGATAGAAATTTACGTTTTTTGTAGTTTGCATAGTTAGAAGGCAACTCCAAGATGTATTTTAAACGGATAACTTCAAAGCATCCAAAATTACACAATATACCTCAAAGAAAAATGCTAAACCCTTTATCCTTAAATGTATCTCTTTTTGAAGAAAAATAACATGTTTTTTCATTACATAAAATACTGTGCCAACACTTTGTTTCCTCCTACCCAGAGATCCATTTTTGTAGCATTTTAACTCATCTATGGATGTACATGTCTATAGTCCCCAASTCAGGGCTCTTGACATGTAGGAATCATGTGCCAATGCAACACAGAGGATTAAACTAGAAAAACGCAGGATTTACGTTCGCAGCAGTTTGAGCATTTTTAGGATTATCAGACTGGAATCTCAATATTCTGGATATAAGAAAGAAGACTGCCTGGATCTGAAGGAGGATCTGAAGGAGGCGTTCATCTGCTGCATGTGCACCCCCGTACTAGCTGATAAACAACTACTGCTACGACAGCTACTGTTTCCCTTCACGAGCACTTTAGTTATCGCTGCCTATTCTGTAYATCACACCCATCAGACCACAGAAGAGAGTGTCTCGCTAGGGGTGTATATGGAAAACTCAGTGCAGGGAYAATCTAGAAAATTACCAGATGTAGCACAAAAACCCAGAAACAATCTCAGATTACACAGTGGGGCAAAGTGGGGAAAAGGAAAAAGAAGAATTTAACATGAAGTGTGGGTCAGAAGCAAGGAAAAGATTCTGGAGTTGGGCTAAGTTTAGATTTTGGTTGGCCCTACAAAAGGCAAAACTGAGCCTGTTTTGGGGACTTATTGTCCCCTTGGAAGGGGGCACATATATCCCCTCTCTCCCGCTGAGATACCCAACGGCAGGATGCAACATGGGATGCTGTGGTTTAGACAACATTAATCTTCATGCTTTACCTATCAAGTACTGCATTCATGTGGAAAATATGTAAACCCATTATGCACCATGCTTTGAGGCTGCATGATAAAAGCACGAGCTGAGGAATCCCATTGCTGAGCAGGTCTTCACAACACGAAAAGCATGCAAGCCGTCTCACATCTCTCCTCTACCAAGGAGTTAAGAAAGGAGACGTTTAGGCATGTAAATAGCACCTAAAAAGACAGAGCAAACCCAAGAGCTACTCACACAGTTTGATCATAAATTACACAATTCAAAAAAGCATGTGACACAGAAGAGCAGCATCTTAAAACTGTACTTACAGAGACAACTCAGTAAAAATGGTGTTAAGACTATAGAGATATAGAGAGACTCAAAAACAACCCAAATRCTGGCTCCTCTCAGAATCACCAAAAAAGCACCCAAGAAGGAAACACAACTAGTTTTCTTCAAGCAGAAATTATTTTTGCTTCTTATTCCTCCAAGTATTTAATTTTGAAGCAATACAACCCCTAGGAGTTTCCTTTAAGTCAAAGCGCTTGAAGATTTTCTCCAAATGCTCCGCTTCTGAAAAATTATTATTCACTGAAGTTTGATAAATCCAATAAAAGTGCTTTGTAGCTATTTTCTTTGCCTGTGTATGTTCCACAGTCTTTACTGCTACCCTATTGATATGAGGCCCTATTACAAAAAGCCCAAGAACTGYACAGTCAACCAAGACTTTCCTCTGAATGAAGGAGAGTACTTGCAAATCCACCACAGGACACGTGCCACATGAAAGAAAACATGGAAGGTTTGACCGAACGAAAATGAAGTCCAAAGAGGAATCTTACTGCACTTGAAAACATACCGAGTAACAGCTTGAGAAATACTTTACACATTTGCTCTGATACTGCCATTTTGCCCATYATCTTTCACCACTGTTCAAGCAACCTTATAACCATTCTAAGAATACATTTAACTAGATCGCCTTGATTTACTTATTTAATAAATAGCGATAGTAACTTGGTTATTCAACACAGAAAGCACCAGCTACTGTACAACTTGCACGAAAGAAGCCAATAGTTATAGTATACCTAAGAGCATGGTAAACCGCTATGATGAAACATTGGTTATGATGCAGACTCCAATAAAAATTTTACACATCAGCACACAAAGCTCTGCTATCTAAAACACAACATGATAAAGAAAATAAAAACCCCCACATAYCACAAATAACAACATTTGGAGGGACACAGTGTTCTTACTTTTAGCAGTTCAAAATAATGAAGACAGTGGTAAACGGGGGCAAGGAGCAGCC
Organism: Eudromia elegans; assembly: GCA_003342815.1. Classification (NCBI taxonomy): domain Eukaryota; kingdom Metazoa; phylum Chordata; class Aves; order Tinamiformes; family Tinamidae; genus Eudromia; species Eudromia elegans. The sequence continues at coordinate 2,006,570 of PTEX01000117.1, read as the reverse complement.
GGGGCAGAACATACTGAACAGCTTCTTTAAAGCCTTCACCTATTGACTGGAAACAAAATCAATTTCAATCTTATAACAATAAAGGTACTGAAGCAACAATATAATGCGATTTAAAAATTCATGCATTTTGCTTAGAAAAAAAAAATTACCTGTAAATAAAATGCTGCTCCTGGCTTTGACAATTGACTTAGAAAATGATCATGAAAACCAGGTCGCAAAATATCTTGCGCGTATGATTCATAAGGATCGAATGCTAGCTCCTAAGAAGAAATACAGAAGATTTTTTTTTACAAAAATTATTAAATATCTAAACCACAGTTTTTAAAAGAAAACTATAGATACTACCTAAGAAGGACTTCTCTACTCAGTAGCTGTGAAACCATACAGAGGAGAAKGAATACTGCAAAGACTTATGTGCATAGATTCATAGAATAATTTAGGTCAAAGATTTGTGATGGTGACCTGGTCCAATCCCCTCCTTAACACACGGCCAACTCCAAAGTCAGGTCCAGTATCAAAGGTACTGCTCCACTGCTTCTTCTCCCACATCCATGGAGCCAGTGGTGTCCTCTTAAAAGGCAGTCAGCTTGGTCAGGTACAGTWTGCCCTTGGTAAGTCTGTACAGGCAGTTCCCAATCACTTCTAGGACTTCATCTGCCTGGACATGAATTTCAGAAGGATTTGCTTCATAATCTTTCCAAGGACAGCAGTGAAGACGACTACTCTCATAGGTCCCATGATCTTCCTCATCAGATTTTTGAAAACACGTATAATGCTTATACTTTGTGGTGATTTGTGGAGACCCCCTATCACAGAATGTTTCAAGGATGCAGGAGATTGGCCCTACAATGACATCAGTCAGCTGCCTCAGCTGCCTGATAGATGCTCATATATCCAGGTTGCATAAGTAGTCCCTAACTTTACTTCTCTCCCCCAATCTTTGCTACTGGGCTAAAAAAAAAGGAGGTCTGAAAGCAGATCTTGCCAGTAGACACTGGSAAACACAGTGTCACAGATGATTTCATATCCTTCATCACAAAGTCTCCCAAACTACTGGGCAAGATACTTACAGTTTCTTCAGCTTGCTTTCTGTGCCTTTTTTTTTTTTAAAACTTATGCAAGGCTTTCTTGTTCCCCTTCACCTTCCTTACCATATTTAACTCTAGTTCAGTTGCAGTCCTCCCTAAAACCATTTCCACCCACCTAGATAGTGTTTTTACMTTTCTCCCGAGAAGCCCTGTTGCCTTTTTGTGTTTGGCTGAAGAGAAAACTTCCACCTTAGCTCAGACTAGGCCGCTGCTATACCTGTCTCATTTCTTTTTAGGGACCAGGAATACATCTTCCTTGTACTTTGAACAAGCTGCTCTTCTCCTGTTCTTTGAACAGCTATCCTTCAACCCTCAAGGCAGCTTCCTCTGTAAACCTGTCTACAAACTCTCTGAAGAAGGGAATTGCTCTCCCAAAGATGAGTGTCTTCAGTCTGCTACTTTTCTCCTGTACTTCTCTCCGTGTTGTACACTCTGCTACCTCAAGATTTCTGCAGCCAAATGTGCTAGCACGTATGGCAATCCCCTTATTTCTTCCTTATTCASGAGAAAGAGTGAACTACCATCCCTAGTTGGTCCGCTAGCACCTGCTGCAAAAGGCTGTCCCCAGTACACTCCAGAAAACTCCTGGATTACCTGAGCCTCAGTAAGTTCCTCTCCCAGAAGGCTTGAAGATAGTTACTCTTTCAAGAGAAACAGGGCCTGTGATCAGAAGATTACTTCTACTTCTTTAAAGAAGGCATCTTCCACTCCCTCTTCTTGATTAGGCATCCTGCAGTGGAAGTCCCACCACAGCATCCTCCTTTGGCAGCCTCCCTCTCTGATCTTCACCCATAAAGTGTTCAACAGGCCCATAACCCAGTTGATGACAGAGCTCTGAACATTTCAGTTGTCCCTTTTGTAAAATCTCCTGGCCTCCTCTTCCCTACCCGTCCTTTCTAAACAGTTGCGTTCACTTACACAACTCTCCATCACGCAACCTTTCCCATCACATGACTAACTCCAGCAACATCAGAGCATTTCAGCTGTGCACAGTTCCAGATCCATCCTGCAAATGCAYGTGGCCTGGAAAACAGGCACTTCAGAAGAGCCCTGAGTTACCCAGCTTTCTCAAGGACAGAGTTGACAGCCTCTCTTGTCATGCTTTCCCTTATGTGCACCCCTTTCTCTTCGAGGTCTGGTCTCCATCCCCTAACAAGTCTACTTTAAAAATCCTCCTCCTCAAGTTAGCAAGCCTGCTAGCAAAGAAGCCTTTGCTCAACTTGGTCTTCCCCTAACAGTCTTCACCTACAGCTGATTTATAGGATTATTCCTTTCCTCTGTCAAAATCTATGCAGTGGTGTTAGACTTCRCTCTGTGTGYATRTGTGTGAATGTGCATRTGTGTGTATGCTCTCCCCAAAACTAAACTCTAAATAGACCTACAAAAGCTGAGGTCTATAGTCTRTAAGGTCAAAGTAATCTCAAAAACAGGACAGTCCATTCATGCTGGGAGCAGGCACTGAAAAAAARACTTCACCCTAAACAAAGGCACCCAGAAGAGAGACACTGACCTGAAAAGAGATGCTCAAGGCAAAAAGCACAGTTATTTTCTTACCTCCGCCATGTCTTCAAAACAGCTGCCTACTAACGGATGCGGACTACCTTCATCTGTCATTTCAACAGTGTCTTCTATATGGCCCAGTAACTTCACACTAAGTTCGTGAATGTCTGATATACGACTAAATATATTTTCCACATCCTGTGAAAAGCAATAAAAACAGAAAAATAATCAGCATAGAAATGGATACTAAAGTTCTAAGAAAACACTACGTGCAAAGCTACTGTGCTATGAAACAAACAATAAACAGTGCCTCAATTACAACAAGATTTTAAAAATACATTTTAGACATATCTATGTGTGCGTAATGTGTGTATATAAATAATACACACTGTAAATTGATATCAATAATTATGCTTCAAAAAGGGTATAGAACAACATTGACAAACCTTAAATTATATATGCCTGCAAGTAAACACACTAAGTTGGGTGGTTTCCTCTACAGAAGAAATTATTATTACTCCAAAGGACTCCTTTGCAATTTCCATTTCGGAACTAGAGAACAGTGCTTTCTCTTCTATGTATACGTTAAACCAGACAACAGTTAAAACTTAGAAAAGTTCTAGATTTACAGTGCATTATGGTAGGATATAATTTTTGCACAATACTTACATGAGATGAAAATAATTTGGAGTTGGAGGCATATGGCTCTCTGAAAACTCTAATAATGAGGTTTAACTCCCTTATATATTGTCGAACTTCTGCCATAAATGATTTCACTAGGTCGTAATAGGTTTGCTCCCCTGAGGTGGAGGGTTCCTCATCAGACAAAGTTAGTGCACTTAAGTCTTCTACATCTTGGTGGAACATATCCATCAACACCTAGGTAACAGAGAGGTAGAAAGAGAGCGTGAAAATATCATCGCTTCAAAATCTACCAGCAAAGTTACTGCAGAAGGAAATCTATTATCGCCATAAAGTTAAACYGGTCAGTCGGAGGAGATTTATGTATATCATTCTGCAATCAGTTGAGTATTACAAAAGCAACATTCATTGCTATGATTTCACAAGGCACAGTACTACTATTTGCAATGATCATTTCTGAGGTATTGCCAGTAATTTATACCAATTCAGGCATCTCTGTAAGAATATGGTCCTAAAAAATCAACTGATGATTCTAGAAAATTGGAAGAGTTCTACAAAAGTATACCAAGACAGCAWTTAGATTTTTATTATTGTTATTATGAATATTCTGTTTTTCTGTGCAGAATCTGCATTTCTGGAAAGTTTTTCAYCTTTAGCTTAGTCTTCAGAACCAGCAATGCCTGTTGGAAACACCCACTCACACTGTATATATCCTGATCTCCATCCTCAACAGCCCTGAAGTTCTCTCGTTAAAACAGAATCTCAAAGACGGGCTCCTATTTTAGCAMAAAAAGGCAGCTGGGTTGCAGAACTAGGGAGACAAAAGGACTTCTAAAGCTAACTACCAAAAGAYATTTGCCCTGGCAAGGCTTACTAAACACAATTACTAATTACTTCTCAAAAGGAAGATTTTCTAAACAGACTACTGAATACTTCTTACAAAGATGAGATCTAAGTCAGAAATTACTACAATGACTTAGCAAAGGACTGAAGAAATTATACATTAGGYTGCTGCCTATGAAACAGAAAAAAACAGCTAAGATAAACCAGGAATGTGGACTGCAAATATATAGCACAAACACAAAGCACATTCTCACTTGAAGTGTCTTTTTTTCTAAAGACAACCTAAACAGAGCTCACACACTTAATCTACAGCAATATAGAAAACTTAAGAATAAGCCAGCAAAAGACACTGTTTATTACACAAGATAGATGACTTTGCCCTGGGATAGACAAATGGGAGAGTATTTAAGGCTCTGGTGCTCGGACCTACACCYACTTCCAGAAGTCATGAGGTATCAAATAATCAAAAAAAAAAAAAAAGGTGTCTTTTTAATAAAGAGTTAGAAACGAAGTCATGGTAAACCTATGTATGCTYTAGAAACAGATGACAGGCATGGCAAACTGCAGGATAAAAGCTGCAAATACTCCATTGAAAGCCATGTGAAAGAATATTGATAAATTAAACATAAACTACAGCTTTTAAAATGGTAGAAAACAGAGTGAAAGTGTCAACAGTTTCGCAAAATAGTTATCTTGATAGTTTCAAGCCCTGAATCAACAACATTCAGCCTGATACATAGAAGCCTTTCTTCAAATCAAGACATCACATTATGCTCAGTTWTCTAAAAGGTATCAATGAAGCAAGCAATCGAGTACCTACATGACACAAAGTATTCTGTGCAGAACATYTGGCAATTCGTAAGGACTAGAGATGGTCTGGCACGTTCATCAGACCTCACTATTAGAAGAAACATGCCTACCTAGATCACTCATTCCTCACCCAGGTCTTCTTCTAACACTCCTCAAAGATGTTCAGATCTAAAAAGGGACGGAAATGGGCATGCAGCAGGTCCTTCCTCCTAATGAGTCAGAGGTCCATGCTATACATCCTAACATCTTCGACAGCAGAACAATGGACATTTTGCATTAAGACTGACTTCTTCTAGAAGACATACTCCACAAACAGAAGATGAATCATCTTTTAAAGGCGGGGAATTTGCATGGAATTCAGATTATAGGTAGAATCCTAGATAATTATGGAAAGTTGGATATTACAGGCTCACTGCTATGGGCAATTAGATGGAATACTACAGGTATTCAAGGAGGCTCCAATGCTTGTAATTATTTCAGTAGACGCAGTCCTAAGGCATACTCGAGCTAGGAGCTTCCAGGCTGCATTCATAAGGCACATTCAGCTCCTACGAAATCTACAAAAGCTAATCAAAGTAAACATAGCCCAGTTATAGGATTTAGGAYGTCCTCCAGTAAAAAGAATGAATCAAGTGGAAGAAAAACAGTTTGCAGTGCGATAGTTTGGGTTTTGCAWACAAGACAAAATTTTGCAGAGAAAAGAATGGCACAAAAAGAAGCATGAAAGTACTTGAGAAAAACAAGCAAAATAAAAAAATAACAAAGAAGAACAGGCATATAAGTTCATTTAATTTTGTTTCATGAAATAAAAAGCAAACTATATTGGGAGTAGGAACCCAATATACACTTGCTCTTCCCTTTCAAAAGTCTCTTCTGTGCATATACTAAGAGTTCCTCTTGTAAGGTAAGCTCCTAAATCAAACTCCTCATGGTTCTTCCATTGTTTTTCCCTAGCTTCACCTATGATGGAAAGAAACACACTGCATTAACATCATTTCTCTTATCACAACAAACATTCAAATGCTTTCCTCCACTGAYCCAGGCAGGTACAAGAGAAATGAAGACAATTACCCTGAAGACAAATACTTTACACTTCAAGATCTCTGAAGGCACCTTCTTTACCCTCTATTAAGAGGAAGGGAGTGAGACCTGGCAGGGGTAGGCATGGATGAACAAGACACTGAAACAGAGACAAGTCCAGCTAGAGACAGACCATGACCAAACACTGAAAAGAGGTGTTAAAGTCACAAAAWCCCTAGACTTCAGCAAGATTAAAGACTTTGAATTCCCCTCCCTTAACAGGAGGGTCTTGCTTGAAGACAAGTTCTATTTAAGCTGCAGGAAAGACTACTTGCAGATGGAATTATGGGATTACTCTAAGGARGATTAGGTTGACTTTTTCTTTTGGGTGCCTTTTCAAAAATTATCAGACTATTAATTATGAAAAGGTCCATGCTTGGGTTTTTTTTTCAAGCCAGAAAATAAGTCTCCAACATCACAATTTAGGAATGTTAAATTYTGAAGCTAATGTTCCTCCACAGCAAGTTTTAAGGAATATATATGCTGCTAGGGTAAGGGGAGTGAAGATTTCTAAAGGAGATACTGAACTATTATCTAGCACAAAGAAAAGCTCTGTAAGTTCGATTAAGTTTTTGAYAGCTTTGCAATATTACTGCAACCATATTTTAGTGCAATAATTTTTTGTTTTAAATGTGCAACATTCCTTGAATGCAGTAAGAAATAAAATCCTCTCAAGATTTAATTGAACATTTATTTCTGTTAAGATGAGAAACAAGTTATGCTTACCTTGTCAGCACACATTGCTACTTTAATATCTTGTTTTGTAATCTCATAATGCCTTATATTCCGCACATAATTCCCAACCAATTTTAGGATGTCTGCAGAAATGTATTCTAATACTGCCACTATGTAAACAGATACTTGGTGGTCAATTTTATAGCCTAGAACTTCCTGAAATAGAAAATAAACAAGTGTTCCACTGTTACTCAGTTATCAAATATACACCATAGGATATAGATAAAAATCAGAAGTTTAAGACATTATCCACTGAACATACACTACACCTCTACAGTCAACTTTAGTAACGSAAGTACAGCAGCCTGTAGGCCTATAGATGCTAGGCTGCTATTAAATGTGGAGGTGACAACAGACAAGAATATTCCCCAAGAAACTCTTGAAAATTATTTTATTCTCGTTAGATAAACAAAGTTAAGCACTCATTTGCTACAAATCATTGTTTCCTTGGAGTCACACAAACGATGTGAACAACCAAGAAATTTATTGARAAAAGTCCTAAAGGCTTAAATGAAAAAATATGTACAATTCAGTGGACTGGAAAAACAGAAAATGAAAATTACGCAACATCATTAAATTATACATATTATGTAGCTTTATTAAATAAGGTAATAAAGTTATCTTTAATACTAACCTTTAATAAAGGATGGATTTTTTCTACTGGGAGAGATAACGGATTTCTTCGTTTCCTCTTCTCAATAGCAGACTGGGCATCAGCTATTGCCCATTTATCAATAGGATGGGGAAAACTTTTTTGAACACGATCCTTAAAGAGAAGACAAGACTARAGGGTAAAAGCAGGAATGAGTTTAGCTATATTCCTACATTAAGAAGGCATTTTCCATTACTTAAAGAAATATTTGATAATGTTATTTCAACTACAGAGGCTTATATATCTTTAAATTCAGTAGTTTGAATGTTAGAGTATCATCAGCACAAAAAAAGTTTAGTGCTTAAAATGAGAAATGTCAGAATTAAGCTCCCCTTGCAGGGAGCTTTTTTGTTCTCTTCATAAACATGCCTGACAACTAAGCATTTAGGTATACAGCTACACAGTATCATAGAACTTTGTTCCATGTATAGAATGGATGTTGGACACTTAATGCAATGCTATGCATTTTCTGCTTTACGTTCAYTGATCAATATGTGGTATCTGGTGTTACTTGCATAGAAACCACTCTGAACATGGCAACGAAGACATTAACAAAGAGACTCTTCAAGAGCATTCATATTTTTCAAAAATCAGCTGTAGACTGCAATGGGTCTAAACATATCCAGTACAGCTTTGTTCTGATTTTTTCCTCACTGTTTGCTCCTTCCAGTAGAGAGGGGTACCTGAAAACACCTACACCCTCTTATGTTCTCAAAAGCTTCCCTATTGGGACTTGCATGCAGAAAGTTCAAAAACTTCACCATTTTTGCTAGTCTTTAGTCCAAAAATGCTAACATGCTTCACTTTTTTTTTTTTCCTTCAGCTCCCACCCTTTCAGTTGTAAGAGCTAACTTCCGTAAATGYAGCCCCAATTTAAGCAACAATGAAATGGGGAAGATGAAATTAATGGCCAGTTAGGAAGAACTCCAAAACAAAAATTCCTTCACAAAAGTTGAGCTCTGCAAAGGTTACATCCAGCTTTTCAAAGAATACCCTTCYTCTGCACCCCATCCGCAACTCAAGCAAAGGAGAAGTCCTACAAACAGCAGAMTTGTTCACTATCCAATACTGATTCATTCCCTCAGCACAGTCCAGTCTGCTGACTGAACAACAGGGGTATCTTGGCGCAGGGAAAAAAATGAATGTGTTTGACCATATAATTACAGATAGCATCATCATACATAAACACAAACGGGGTAAACTGAGGTTGTCTGATTGTGTTTAATTCTTGCATTTCTCATCCTAAGGGCTTGACTTCACAACCACAGGCTCTTAATATACTAACGCTGTGCTTAATGCTGTGCTTAATAATGCTAAAGAAAATAACAAAAAATAAGTTAATAACCAAAAGAGAAATAACATTGCAGAACACACCAGTCACCTGAGGAGATGCTGAAATACTATTAGAGGRGGTTAGCAATTAAGAGAGAAGAGGAAGGAAGAAGCTCATGAACTTGGAGCTAAAGACAGCTATTTCTTGGCTTTCCAGCCTTATTACAACGCGCACAATCTCTTAGTTTCTCAGCCCCCAACACTTCTCCAGCAGGAAACCATCAGCACTGTTTTGTTCAGACCTTAAGGAAGTTGCACCTTTTTTTGTTACCTAACCAAGCCCAGCCACAGCCTYCAGCTACCGGAAAAGGAGCACGCACACCGCAGATGCAGTCTGTAACCAGGCGGCCTCCTTCCGTCGGTGGCAAAACACAAGGGCTATCAAGATATTCATGGGCTCAGAGCTTATAATTTAGCTATAATTTTAGATCTTYGCTATAATTTTAGTCATAATTTTATGACTTGGCTATAAAGCTATAGCTTAGACTGCTTCCCAGGTGGAAATAAAACATATACCCCTTCTCTCAAATTTCAGGCTGCTTCTCTGAGTACAAGAATTTGTAGGGCTTTGAAAAGATACATTTATAAGGTTTCAATATAGAGGAAAGAACTCTTAACTCATTCTGAGAGAGTAACTGAAATATTTTTGTTCAAATTGCTGAGATGGGGGGGAAAGAATAAGAAAAGAGAGAAATGAGACTAAATCATCATGCTTTGAATGTTTCAGACTAAGCAGYTACAGTTCGAACGCAACACAAGTGCAGAAAGGTCTTTTGAARGAAACCAGTCAGCTTTCCTTACTGAAGTAACATTCAACATCTGTTATACAACAGTACAGTTATACAAAAACAGTTTTACTGTGTATTGAGCAACAAATTCAAATCTTATATATATAAAAAAGCTCTATTAGGCAACCCAAACCAAACATTTTATGCTGARGCTCTGATACATAAAATTACATAATTACTGTTTTTCTTTCTTACTCAGTGCATTCAATTTTACATTTGGAAATGATTCATGTATTAGACTTTTCAAACGACTGTTCAAATTAAGCTAGAAGACACAGATCAGACTTGTAGAAAATATTAACTGTACCTCTACATCCAGAAAGCTTCTTGGCTGAGCTTGACACAACATATTTAACAATTGGAGAATTAACTCTTCGACATACTGTAAAGCATCTTCAGTAGAGGAAAGTTTAGGATGGACTTGTGCCTGAACCTATAAAAAAAAATAGAAAAATTCAGGCCTTGAGCTTTCCTCCTTCCACGGTACCTGTGTTTGCTCCCAGAGAAGCTGACAGAAAGCAAAGAAAAAACAACAACAACAACAACAACAAAGCAGCTCTGCAAAAACACACCACCCAGAATTAAAGCAAAACATTAATTCACACTTTGCAGAAATATAAACTTCAAAAGTTAAATGCACTCAAATTGCTGCTAGTAGCATTTAATGCGAAGAAAATAACTAATTAATCACAATGCTTAGCAGGGCACTTAAGAAAAATAGTTCAAAAAACACTGCACACGTTTATCTTTTCCCTAGCTCTTTAACTTTTCTTCCCCTCTACAATCAACTTTAACTAGGGGATTTCTCCCTTTTCCAGCTCACTGTATGCCACTCAAGCTATCATGGCACAGATACAGAGTTTTTTCAAAGATGGAGCATTATGAAAATGGTAATTGTTTGTCTGAATTCTTCAGATTTCAGTAATATTTTGCCTTCAAATATTTAGCGCATCCTCACTTAGCTCCCACTAGCAAGCYTGTTTTAGAATTGTCTGAAGTTTGTTTCCACACTCCTCATTTTTTTAAGAATGTTGCCAGCCTCTAGAATAGAAATCACACAGAAAAATACCACAACAGTGTATCGGCACTAAGTGGCTGTTCAGGGTCCTTTAAAGTTTGATCCTGCCAAGAGATGAAAGCTGAGGCACAAACCTTCATCTTCCTGCCAAAGGGTCAGGTCACCAATTTATATTTTGAGATAGTTATTTAACTTCCAAAACTAGTCTGCACCGTGATTTTTCTTTGCACTATCATTAAGCAATTGGGCAGCTTAAAACAGGTTAAACTGCAGGTATTCACAGGAYAGCCTTTCAGAGCTTAAACTGACAAGTCATTTAACCTCAGTCCTAAACAGTGATGGCAAATATGGCAKAGTGAGCCAACTGCTAGCTTTCGCAACATATATTTCAAGTCCCAATTTCATCATTTTACCATTCCTCTGCACCCAACGCTAAATGTCTCCAGTTCACCGAGTCACTAGCAAGGGAACTTCTCCAACTTCAATCAACACCCAACAATCTTGTCTCATCCATATATTAAACACATGCCTATATTCAAATACCGCTGCCATAATTATTTGATTTCATAGATGAGTTTTCATTCCTGTTTGCAGTTATAGCAAGAATTAAATCTGTTACGAAGTTTAAACGCAAAACAACCTTAAATAGAAATACATTTGCCCGCTAAGGAACTCATTAGTTTGGAAACTTCATGTCTGGGCATAGTCCTGGTCATATAACTGCTGTTAACATGTAAATATGCTAAATCACGGGTTTAGCTCCTTGCAGATTGTGTTCCCMTACGCAGAAGGTCTTAAAGAACATCTCTAAAATCTACTGCTTCAATTTAAAAGCACTTAACCAAAAATAGAACAGAAGTATTCTCCATCTGCCTCGTTAAAGCAAGCATTTTGATGCCATTCATTTCATTTCGGCCAAAAAGTTCACTACATGCAGCTACAGAGTGTGTTTTTGGAGATACCCAAGTAACAGCCAGCCTAAGCATTCCTGACAATTCAAACACTGATGACTGACTGCCCCTCTCCTCAGCCCTGGTGAGGCCGCACCTCGAGTRCTGTGTGCAGTTCTGGGCTCCCCAGTGCAGGAGGGACGTGGAGCTGCTAGAGAGAGTCCAGCGCAGGGCCACAAAGATGATTAGGGGCCTGGAACATCTGCCCTAGGAGCAAAGGCTGAGAGAGCTGGGCCTGTTCAGCCTGGAGAAGAGAAGGCTGAGAGGGGACCTGATGAATGTGTACAAGTACCTCAAGGGAGGGAGTGAGGAGGAAGGGGCTGGTCTCTTCTCAGTGGTGGCCAGCGATAGAACTAGAGGAAATGGCCACAAATTGAGGCACCAAAAGTTCCACAGGAACTTGAGGAAGAATTTCTTAACGGTGAGGGTGACAGAGCACTGGAACAGGCTGCCCAGAGAGGTGGTGGAGTCTCCTTCTCTAGAGATCTTCCAAACCCGCCTGGACACCACCCTGTGCCACATGCTCTAGGGGACCCTGCGTGTGCAGGGGGGTTGGACTAGATGACCTCTGGAGGTCCCTTCCAACCTTAAGCATTCTATGATTCTATGAAATACTGTACTGTCTTGGAGCACCTCAGCACGACTAGAAATTACAGACTGGCACAAAGATTTTCTCAAAGAGCAGAGCAGATACAAGCTGCATGGAAATTTTTTTCCTTCTTTTTTCTGCAGATCTAAAGAAATTCACACTGCATTGTTCCTACAATATACTCTAGCATTTTTTATTTCAAAAAGCGTCCAATTACTTAGCCAATTGTWCAGAAGAAATACAGAACATGGCAAACCAGGGTGATGCACAATGGCTCTTTCTCCTTTGCTTRGAGAACAGATTCTAGACTTACACAGCCTCATCATATGCTCTCAGTCTGCAATACAGATAATAACCACAAAAGAAAGTCACATCAGGCTATGACCTGAAACATGAGGCATAGTCAGCCAAGGAGGTCAACACAGATAAGCTACTTCTAGTTTAGAAGATAAAAGTTCCAAACATTTTTTCTAAGCATTTATGTCTGGGGGTAATTACATTGTTCTTCTCAAAGGCCATCATCTCCTGGCACTAGCAAGCTCTGCTCATGCAGAATATGCACCTTGTCAGAGAAAAACACTATGAGATACCATTTGCTTACTAACATACTAGGTCTATGTTAAGTAGGTAGTACATAAGTTGCAATGCTACTTAARTGAGATTTAGTATCATTTAGGTTTCAAAGTCATGCAAGGAAAGGCAAGAAAACTACTGGACTAATGAGCAAAATTACAGGATACTGCAGTATACAATTACCACAGACCATGTAATTTCAGTATCTGAGCTGCCAATCTGACCACCTAAATGCTCAGAGTGAAACAATGAGTTTTAGAGTATTCAAAGCAAGTCCCAAGAAGTTAATAATCTAAGATACRATCATCACTAGGAAAGATGTAAGACTTCGTAAGAGAGGACAAGAAATTAGAACATTTGTTTGAGTATACCATCACAGTTACAAAAAACCAAACAAACAAACAAACAAAAAAAAGCCACTGGAGGGGTCCATCTTTTTCATAAAGTCAATTCAGATTTCCAGATTTCACATTAAAAAGACTTTGGCACCCTGCTTTATCACCCTTGAGAGATGGGATCATGGCCTGAATCCCACCAGATCATTTGCAATCCAGCGTTAGAAATCTGCAGGATAAAACATGATAAAAACAAAGAGACTAACATCATCTGAAGTGCAGCGTTACTAAGATACTTCCTAAACATTTAACCTCTCCCTTAAATAACGACAGAATCTATTCCTTCCCTACTACAAACATAACTGAAATTATATATAAAAAAAACAGTTTAAGAGAAACTTCAGTACTCAAAAATAACAACCTTTTCCCCAAATCCAATGGTCTTCCACAATTTAAATCAGCTATAAATCCTTGTCTCAATTGCTCCAACTGTCATTCAACCTGATTTTTCTTTTGAATGTTCAGTTCTCTCACTCTATTTCTAATTTTCAAAAGGAAGAGACATGGGATCTTTTTAATTCAAAGATAGGTAAAGCAAGCATTTTTTGAACAGCTCAAGAACAAGATCACATCAGCATACAGCTAAGAAAAATCGTATATTTAGGAAAAGCTCAYGGTATGATCACTGAGGGCTTTCATTATTTGACAAGGGCAAGTAATTTCCATCAGGAACGGCAGCAGTTTAAAAATCTGGAAATAAGCTTTTTGATAAGCTATCAAAAAAGTCCATGAAACTCAACTAGAACTTTTAATGAACAATATGAGGATAAAAATACTGCACTTATTTTATAATCCTTTAACAACTTATTTTGTATAAACTTTCTCAAATCACGYCTGTCGAACTTGGCATCATAAACTATGACCTATATGCATCCACAAGCCTCACTGGAAACAGGAGGCACCTACAAATTCCCATACAGGGTTGAGTTAAAAGAATACAGATTAAACAGTTTCAACTTGCTCAGAAGTTTCATCTCTGGCCAGTCCAGCAAAACAATTCCTAGGTTGGTCACATGATAATTCAAGATACAGTCTAGAACAATATGCAGCAATTTACTCCACTCTTAAGAGGTATAGGACAAGACACACACAGTCCCCATAGTCACACAGTAAATTCATCAATCTGATTGATATGAAACAAAACCTCCACAGAAACAACTTAAAGTTATCTCCTCCTCAATCACTTTATCTCCAAGAAAAAAAGGGTAGATTAATATCTGATATGTAGCTGAGCATGTAACTACAAATACAACCTCAAGGCATCACAGTCATCATTAGTAGTCAATGTAACCAGATTCACAGTTGTATTTGTTCTGCTAAAAAGAGCACAGACCAAAAAAATCCATGCACACTAGGAGACTGTGGAGAGGCAACTATAGAACTGTGTCGCAGCAGGAACAGCAGAAGTTCTAAGAGCTTTGAAAAGACATATACCAGAAAGTAATMATTTTAAATTATGTAAGAGAGGACCAGATTCAAAATGAAGCATTTAATGTTAGGAAGAGATCCTGTTTTCTGCATCTGGGCAAGCCAACCCATCTGTTTGGACTCTRGCAACAACTCAAAGTATGAAACAAATGATGATGGATGCTGTGAAACAATTCTGCCTCACCACTGAGTCCAGGCACCGCTGAACCAGCAGGTTCCTGGTGGCTGTTGAAGTGCTCCTAAGAAAGCATCCACCAAGATGAAACAAAAAAGTCAAATTTACTACAGTGTTGTGAGAACAAAATGGAGACAGCTAAAGAAGAGAGACTGTAAGAGTAAGAGACATAGCTGTCTTTCCTACCTATTGGGATGCTGAATATTTTCTTGCCACCAGAGGGAGGAAACTGATTTTTTTTTTTAAAAAAAAAGTGATTTTCATTACATTAGCTCAAGTTGGAAAGAAGCCTGGCCTCTAACAGCCCTCCCAAATCACAGATCAAGATATTTCCCAAAAGGACTTTGGATGGGACAAAAATTCATTAATTATTAWTATTTTCCTAAGTCTTCAAAATATCATATACAGAGAGGTAGTATAAAGAGRCCTTTGTGGAGATAGTTTGTCCAARAGAGTTTTAAAAGCACAGAAGAATTTCTTTTTCAGGTATTTTCTTCAGTTAGCTTGAAAGTCTTCACTAACCTTGCAGTCCTTACTTATACTCAACATGCCTTTTGCAACCTTTCTTCAACGACTACACTACCACCAAAAACTAACAGTTTGTTACTTCAACACTCCCCAAAAAAATATTTTCTAGAAAGTTTGCAWTTTTTTTTGTTGTTCCTGCTTGTTATTTTTGGCAGAATTCTAATGATTCAACGCAATTCTGTCTTGTGCCATTACATAATGTTCTGTTACCTTGATCAGTTAAAATTCCAATAAATTAAACCAAATACAGAAGTCTTAGATCCAAATTTCAGAAGAAATCCATAGAGTCTGCAAGATTCTGATCTTAGCTAACATTTATATCAAGRCAGCAGTATGATGCATCTGCAGCCAACAAGTGAAAATACTCACAATAAGACTTGAACTACGGGAGCGTTTTAACTTCATTCTCCACAGATGTATCAAGAATCCATCAGAAACGAAGGATGYCCCGTATCTGCAGTAAAGCAGTGCTCAGGGCATCTACTGTCATTCTGAGTAACAAGCTACAATAGGAGTAGCATAGTTTGAAGAATCTGCTAACTGAAAGACTGAGATAAAAGCACTTTGGTCAGCCATGGCTTTCTGGGTATCTGAAGTCACTTAGGACACTTGTCTCTTGCTCTGTATGACCAGAAGACTGACTACACAATATACAGAGGACCTGAAAGCAAACTTGTGCCTTAAACAAAGAAGCAAATCCCCCTTAAACCATCAACCAACCTCAATCCAATTCTGGTCATAGTAAGTCCAAGAGCACACCTTACAGACCTAGACTTGCCTTGTTAACTGCTCAGCTGCTTCAAAACAGTAGAATATTTGTGTGAAAAGAAAGTCCTTGCATCTCTTTCAACTTTCATTCCACAACATATCAGGGAAGAAACAAGTCATGAGTGCTCAGAGAAACTCCTATTTCACAAATGAAAGCTATGCAAGCAAAATGAAGCCAAAATGGAAAAGAAGATGTTTAGAAAGATATTTAGGAAAAAAAAAWYCMAAAAAAAAAGTGTCATGAAAAYAAAGTACATTTATAAAATCAATACTGAAGGAACATCAAAGTTGAAAGAGGTATTGATTTGCAGGCATCCCCGTTCAAGTCCTATTTCCAAGATTTCCATTTCTTTATTAAAAGACACATATCTCCATCTTCAGCCACTTGAAGGCTTTGTGGTTTTGTACATCTTGAATCTTTTCTCTTCAGCACCAGCATCTCACTTTGTCATTCTCTGCAGCTAGTTTCAAACATTAGGTGTTATTCTTGCTTCCTTCCAAGATTGSCTTGCCTTGCTTCAAAACAGTCATGATCAGGCAGAGAACATCTCGGAGCACACGTTCTTCCTAATCGAGTGCTTTGGAGTCTACCTTGACAGCATCTGATGGAAAATCAGAAGAAAAGGTATTACATTATGATCTGAATGGTACAAGTGCCACTTTTGGTGAATGCAGTTACTCCCTGCAAAGACAGTGCATCATGGAGCCTATTGTTAGAGTCAGTATCTAGCGAATGACAAGGCATACTTCCCAAAGTATTCACTGATGTATGAAGAGGTTTATYCTCAATACATATGCTGTTTTCTGGTGTTTGATAAAAACACGGAATCAGAACTCCTCCTTGAGTAAAAATACATAGTTAAAAGCTATGTGTTGCAAAAGTATTGAAAATAATTGTTTTGGGGGCTGTAATTTGGACTCCATGCTACAAGTCAAGTAAAAGGTACAAAAGAGTAAGGGCAGTTTAGTGATTCAGTCCATGTATGGTGGTTCTCTCCGGTGGTTGAGGACACTCCATCATGATACACATTAAATTTAGCAATATTAAACCAAAATRCTACCCTCCTAATCAAAGACACTGCTTTAATGCAGCTCTTTCTAAAAGGTCAAGTCTGTCTTCCAGCTGCACAGGAAAACATCACCACTCTATTGGTAATCTAACTGGCTTTAAGGGTGAGTTTAGTAAGCTGCTTCCTATCACTACCTGAGACTAAGCGGCCAGCTCACCAGGTGTCACAAGGAAAGAACTCTCCTCTAGCAACCATGAACTCCACAGCACATGAGCTTCAGGTAAAGTGCCTCTCACCAAGACAGTGTACTCCAGTGAGTTAGTGGAAGAAGCCACTGTGCACTATGTCTCTCCAGGCCAGTTCTGCCCTTTGACCCTGCTGACATATGAGCCACATTCTCCTTTTTATTAGCTACACATGCTGGTCTCTAGCTATAGGCTGGGCCTACAGCACAGCAAATGGTCAACAACTCAAGTCCACTGGATGCATAGCTGCAGTATCATCGCTGTTTTTTGAACAGTTCAGTGATAGAGATAGTCAAAGCAGTGGTAGTTTCACCTGCCAGTTATGTTCACGACTTTAGGGGGCCCAGGAAGCCAAAACTCTGAACCACATATACCTATCCAAGTTGATAAAATACTTTTTTTAAATRCTTTCATTTGCCATTTAAGCTGCTGCTGTAACAAGACTTTCCAGGTGGTCAGTAAAGCAGATGGCAATGTGGAGACATGCTTCATTTCTACGTTTATAGGAACAGGAATAGTAAGCAAAGAAAACTATGATTCTGGAGCACACTGGACTATAGTTTTCAAGAAGTGGCTTGACAGGTGGCGATCTCACCAAGAGCTGAGGTTAGAAGAGTTACCATCTGCCATACATTTGCAAGTTGGAGTGTACAGTACAGTACACAGTACTGTACAGTGTACAGTAATACTTCAATAACTGCCCCCCRCTCTGTACACAACAAGAAATAGAGCATAATACAGAAAAAACAAGACACTATACCTTGTTTGACCCATTTGTCTGCATTCGTAACTCATCATTGTTGGCCTTCTCTTGCTGCTGTCTTCCAACTCCAGCATTCCTTTTCTCCTTTCCCCAAAGTGTTCATCCAGCTCACACAGAGAGGATCTTTAATCCAGGGTGGCTCCACAAACTGCTTGTCCACTGGGATGAAACGCAGCGCTTCAAATGTAGCAAGTAATTCCAGCATCCCGATTTGTATTTGTCTTTGGATCCTTGCTCTTTTCCTTCAGCATTTAGCTCYAAGCTTTGTTCCAAACTCGATGAACCTCTGCTATAGGTGGGAGTAACCCACCCACCACAAGAACGAGCTCTCCAGAGCTCGGACCTTGGTAGCTCCAGCTTCCAGTCATGCTTCAGCTGGCTGCCTGTCGAAGCACTTAAAAGCAGCATAAGAATCAGGGCTAGCTTGGGTCACACTGTTAGCCCAGAAGTTTAGTTTCTAAAACAGTGACTAATGATCAGGGATAAGACGTTAACAGCATATGTTATGGATGAGACAAGTAAGAAGACTTCCAAGAAGTGGATGAAGCCATGCAGTGCTGGAGATCTCAAAGAGCATGCCCAGAAAAACACGAGACAACATATTACAAGAGGAAATTAGGAAGAAACACCAAACAAGTACAGCTGCAACCCTGTAGCTGCAGACAGGCAGCTCAGGCCGGCAAACCCAGCTGCTTGGCCGGCCCTGGGCACGAGTCTTCGGCGCAAAAGCCGTGGTGAATTGCTACAACCRAGCAAAACGCCGCTGCATAGAACCAAACTCCATCGATTGAGTGTGGCTGGAGCAAGCGCTGCTGAAGCCTCCCATTAACCCTAAGCCTCCTGCTCGCCAAGTTCTGACTGAMGAAAGGCGACACGAGTCCTGAGGACATCTTCCCTGCTCCTGGCAGGTAGCCTCCCTGCACGCTGGTATCCCCCCCGAAGCAGCCAAGGCCGTTCTCTGCCCTCACGAAGCCTCCTCAACCACGGCGGCCCTAAGCCGAGCGCCATTAAACCAAGGCGCCCAATAAGCGCCAGCCCCTCGSTAGCGGCTCGGCCAGATGCCCGCGGCCCCGGCCCCGCCGTGGGGCGCTCGGCGGGCGCCGGCCGGCGCGGAGCAGGCGCTTCCGGAGCGCAGAGAAGCGGC